>CM035848.1:3281571-3582532 GCA_020510985.1 Pholidichthys leucotaenia | reverse complement strand
AAGCTCAATAGGAATAATAATAACTAGAAAAGCACTCGGAGAACGCCAACCTCCGCCAAGAGCAACAGTCCCTCCCAGTATTGTGATTTATACCATAAATATTCTACTGTAGGAGTCAAGAATTGAGGAGACTGGATAATTTTCCAGAATCTGCTTAAATTCTCATCCATCCTACGTCCTCTCTCGATCGGAGTGAAAAGAGACAGGACGCAGTCACACACATACATTTATACACCCATCTCTTTTTTTAACGCTGTGAACGCGCGCTCCCGCTCCGGGGACCACTCGATCACATTGGCAGGCTTCTGTTTTTTAAGCGCGGTGTATAACGGCTGCATGAGTTGTGCTGCGCGGGGTATGAAACGGTTATAAAAATTCACCATTCCCAAAAATTCCTGCAACGCTTTCACTGTCTGTGGTTGAGGAAACTCAGCCACCGCACGCACTTTTGCCGGCAGAGGAACTGATCCCTCTGGTGAGACACGGTGCCCCAAAAAATCAATTTGTGCTGCGCCAAACTGGCACTTGGCCGGGTTGATTATCAACCCGTGTGCTTCCAACTTTTGAAAAACTGTAGTGAGGTGCTTCTCGCGTTCCTCCTCTGAGGCGCTGGCCACTAAAATATCGTCCAAGTAGACAAAAACAAATGGAAGGTCGCGCAGCACTGCGTCCATCATCCGTTGAAAGGTTTGCGCGGCGCCTTTAAGGCCAAAAGGCATGCGTAAAAACTCAAAAAGTCTGAACGGGGTTATTACCGCTGTTTTGGGAATATCCTCTGGTCGAACTGGGACCTGATGATAACCACGGACCAGGTCTATTTTAGAAAAAATGCGCGCTTTTGCCAGGTGCACTGAGAAATCCTGGATATGCGGAATCGGGTAGCGATCCTGAGCTGTGGCATTGTTCAACCTGCGATAATCACCGCAAGGTCTCCATGAGCCGTCAGCTTTAGGCACCATATGCAGGGGGGAAGCCCAAGTGGACTTCGAGCGGCGAATTATGCCCAACCTTTCCAGGTTGGCGAACTCCTCCTATGCCACGGAGAGCTTAGCTGCATCCAAGCGCCAAGCTTTAGCAAAAACTGGAGGGCCACTCGTGGTTATGAAGTGCTCCACCCCATGTTTCGCCGCCTTAGCTGAAAAGGTGGGAACTGTGAGTGCTGGAAACTGGTGTAGAAGGGTGTGGAACTTACCACCTGCTGCGGCGACGTTGGTCTGTACTGGCGGCGGGCACACCCGAGCTGCACAAGGGATAGAACAGAAAGAGAGTGCATTTACTAGGCGTTTGTTGGCCAGATCAACTAACAAACCATGTGAACACAGAAAATCAGCACCTAACATACTGAAGCTCACTGCCGCTACGATGAAGTTCCACTTATAGGCGCGGCCATGGAAGGACAGAGACATGGTTCTCTCTCCGTAAGTCTTGATGCTGGAGCCGTTGGCCGCTGTTGCTCCGTCTCCGCGGGGTCCAGCCACCCGATCTGCATAAGTTGCAGTGATGAAGCTCCTCTGGGCTCCGGTGTCCACGAGGAATTGCTGCCCGGAGCCCACATCTGTCAAATAAAGCAGCTTGTTCCATTCGCCGAGAGTGGAAGCTGCTAATGACTCCTGGCCCGGTCGTTTCCCCGCTTTTTGAAACTGCATGGCGGGATGCATCTGTGCGCCTTCTCGGCGAAGCGACGGTGGTAATAGCAGGGGTTGTCATGCCCCCTGGCTTGGGATCTCGTCGCCGCCGTCGTCGCTGGGGTGGGATCTGCTGCCTCTGGCTCCACACTGCCCCCGGCCGTCGTGCCGAGGTCTGCCGCTGCCACGGAGGTCTCTTGCTCATCGCAGGCGTTGAGGAGCCACTCCGCCTCCTGGGCCAGCTCACGGAAGTCCTGCTGGTTCACACACCGTCTGCTGGACAGGGAACCTCTCTTGTGCACTGGGAGGGTTCTCAGGAAAATATGCTTGAAAAGGAACGCGTCGTTGTCCGTCCTGATCATCTGTAGCATGTCCTCCATGAGGACAGTCGGCCTGCGTCCACCTCTGTTGCGCAGGTCCAGTAGCTGCCTGGCTCTTGCCTCCGCCGACGGCACAAAGCTCCTGATGAGGGTGGCTTTCAGCGCGTCGTATTTGCCGGCAGCGGGTGGTTGCTGCACCAGGCTCCGCACACACCGAGCCGTGCGGCTGTCGAGCATCGCGATGACATTATGGAATTTAATGTCATCCGCTGAAACTCCCCCGAGCAGGAACCGCGACTCCACATGCTGGAACCACAAGTGCGGGTCGTTTTGCCAGAACTCTTGTGCCCCTGCTGGCATTCCCCGGCGAATCCGGGTCTGAGCGGCTGTCTCCCAGCTCTTCCATATCGATCACGAGGCTGTCCTCCAGCCTCGGCGTGCTCAGATTCATGCGTAGGTCACCAATTGTAGGAGTCAAGAATTGAGGGGACTAGATGATTTTCCAGAATCTGCTTTAATTCTCATCCATCCTACGTCCTCTCTCGATCGGAGTGAAAAGAGACAGGACGCAGTCACACACATACATTTATACACCCATCTCTACAAATACATCACACAAAAGTCACAATACTCAGCTACATCCTTTCATCTGTAATAGAACACCCAGAGTCCTTCTGTTCTTCTCTCTGACCCCCAAAGGTCAGGTCGGGTAATCTTCTCCCCTCTCCTGAGTCCCCAGGGGGTGCAGACACATCTTCCTCTTGAGGTGTGAAGTCAATACACATGGCTAGCTCAAAGTCTCTCTTGGCTGAATTCAGCCAGCCACATGTGAGTCACATAGGTTATAATTATGGGCTCCACACTACATTAATTGTTTTATTGTTCTTTCTCTGTATCATGTGTTTCTGTATGTCATATATTGGTCAAGAAAACAAAAAAAAAATGTTATTTGAACTACATGAATACAATTTATTTAATTTAACAAGAGATACAACATGTACAAGTCTTTAGTTGGAGAACACATTCATGAAATTTATTCCTAATAATAAGTTCTGGATATTGAAAAGCTATCATTCACATAATTTTTCTAACTTCGTTTCTTTCCAGGAAATTAAAAATATGTACATATACGTAGTCTAGAATAGAACAATATTAACTCCAATGTGTTGACAGTAAAGCACAAATTACATAGAAACAGGAGGAATAATAATAATATGAACTTGTTGGATAAAAGTACTATTTACAGTCAGAATATTTTAGTCAGTAAAAAACACACATTATTGTACACTGAAGAGGCAGCAATATATATATATATATATATATATATATATGAGTAGATGAAGGCATATTTACAAAAAGTCCAGTTGGATAAAACTAAACTGGTGTCTGACTATCAGAAATTACAAGAACAGTTTTACAAAAAATGCAGTTGGCTAAAACTAAACTGGTGTCCGACCATCAGAAGTTACAAGAACAGTTTTTCAAGGAAACTAACAAGTCAAAGCTGAATTACTCACAAGACATGTTCACTATACAAAAAAGAGGCAGAGTTTTTCACAAGTAGATGCAGACTGCATCGTGGTCTGAAAAATAGCAATCTGCAACTCTGATGTCACTATGCTGATTGTTCGGTACATAAACATGGTCCAACAGAGTGCCAAAATCAGTAGTTGGTCCTGTAACTTGTTGTTTGAAACCGAACTGTTCCAACAGCGTCACTATTTGGTGGTGTGGGGACTCAATGAGGTCGATATTAAAGTCACCCAAGATGACAGATGGCACATTTTTTGGTAATGATGTCAAAACATCATTTTTATTTTTCTCCCAGCGCCACACGAGTCGGCTGCCCTTTGCAACAGCGGCTTGATTCCGAGTCTTTTTCCCTTCCTCTCTCTTTTTGATCCGTCTTTTTTTCACTCCACTTATATCACGGACACACAGCTCGTCCCAAATGTCTCCAGAGCCGGTGGACGGAGCCACTGTTTATAGCAGGAGACGATACAGCAGGGAAGAGCTGCTAGCATTCAACCGCCACCTGGTCCCATTGGAAAAACTCGACATACCGAGAGAACTGAGGCGAAAACGCCGCGGCTGCCGGGCTGGAGTAAGGCGGAGGACAAAAAATATAAGGTACAGACCCTCCCTTCCATCTGTTGTCATGGGAAATGTACGGTCGTTACTGGGAAAGGTAGATGAGCTAGCGGCTATCTGCCGTTACGATAGCACATATCGGGTGTGCTCTCTCCTTTTGTTTACTGAGACGTGGCTAACTGAACTAGCAGCAGATGCTAACATTGAGCTGGAGGGTTTCCACATGATACGGGCTGACCGAACACCAGACAGTGGCAAAGCAAGGGGCAGTGGAGTGATAATGTATGTTAACAACAACTGGTGCAGACCGGGACATATCACTGTTAAACAACGACACTGCAGCAAAGACATTGAGTTGCTAGCTGTTAGCATGCGGCCTACATATCTCCCGAGAGAACACTCACACGTGATCTGCATTGTTGTTTATGCAAATCCGACTGCGAACGCTGGGACAGCGCGTGACGTCATCCATTCAGTAACCAGCAGGCTGCAGACAGAACACCCAGATGCTCTTCTCCTCATCTCAGGCGATTTCAACCATGTTTCACTGTCTCCCATTCTACCCACGTTTACCCAGTATGTCACATGCCACACTAGAGACAATAAAACACTGGACTTATTCTACGCAAACACTAAGGAGGCGTACACCTCATTACAACTCCCCCCACTCGGGAGATCGGATCACAACTTGGTTCATCTCCGGCTGGTGTACAAACCCCTAGTGCACAGACAACCTCCGGCCATGCGCACAGTGGAGTTATGGTCTGAGGAGACAATGGACACTCTAAAGGGCTGTTTTGAAGCCACCGGCTGGAAGCAGCTCTGCGATCCACATGGTGAGGACATCGATGGCCTCACTCACACCTTCACAGACTACCTCAGCTTCTGTGTGGACAAATCCGTTCCCACCAAGACCATACGGTGTTGCTCAAACAACAAATTCTGGATCAACCCTGAGATTAAAACACTTCTGAGAGAGAAGAAGAGGATCTTCAGGTTGGGGAACAGGGAGACGTTGAAGTCCGTACAGAGGGAGCTGAGGAGAAAGATCAGAGAAGGCAAGGACAGCTTCAGGAAGAAGATGGAGGACAAGCTGCAACAGAGCGACATCAGCGGGGTCTGGAGAAACCTCAAAACCATCTCTGGGCTCCAGAATACCTCTCCCCAGGCCACGGGGGGCAGGGAGTGGGCGAACAACCTGAATCTGTTTTTCAATAGGTTTGACCAACCGCCCTCCCCCCTGACTGCACAACAACCACTGCTGCCTCTAAAGAAATCAAGTCCTGCTGCCCACTCCCCACTCCACCAACACCCCCCCCCCCACTCCCAACACACAGCCCCCCATCCTGACCCTGACCAGGACCCAGGTGAGGACGGAGCTGAGGAAGATCAAGGCGAGGAAGGCGTCGGGACCGGACGGCATCAGCGCAAAGCTCCTCAAGTCCTGTGCAGACCAGCTGTGTGGGATTGTGATGTATATCTTCAACCTGAGCATGAAGCTGGGGAGGGTACCACAGCTGTGGAAAACATCTTGTGTGGTACCTGTACCAAAAACTTCCCACCCCAAAGACCTGAACAGCTATAGACCGGTTGCCTTGACGTCCCACTTGATGAAGACCCTGGAGAGACTGCTCCTTGCTCACCTCCGCCCCGTGGTGGAACCAGCGATGGATCCACTCCAGTTCGCCTACCAGCATGGCATTGGGGTGGAGGATGCGGTGATCTTCCTCCTTCACCGTTCTCTGTCCCACCTGGAGAAGCCCGGGAATATGGTGAGGATCATGTTCTTTGACTTCTCCAGTGCTTTCAACACCATCCAACCGATGATCCTGAAGGACAAGCTGCTGCTGCGCAGGGGTGGACCAGCACCTGTCATCATGGATCCTGGACTACCTCACGAACCGAACTCAGTTTGTGAGAACCCGGGACTGTGTGTCCGACACGATCATCGGTAGCACGGGGGCCCCCCAGGGAACGGTGCTGGCTCCCTTCCTGTTCACTCTTTATACTGCGGACTTCTCACACAACACAACACACTGCCATCTACAGAAGTTCTCTGATGACTCTGCGATCGTTGGCCTCATCTCCAATGGAGATGAAGCTGAGTACAGAGGGCTTATCCAGGACTTCGTGGACTGGTGCCATCGGAACTGCCTCCAGATCAACGCAAGGAAAACTAAGTAGCTGGTGGTGGACTGCTGCAGGCATGGGCAGCCCCTCACAGCACCAGTAAATATACAGGGAACAGACATCGAGATGGTGACATCCTATAAGTACCTGGGTGTTCATCTGAACAATAAACTAGACTGGTCACACAATACTGACGCACTCTACAAGAAGGGACAGCGCAGGCTGTTCCTGCTGAGGAGACTCAGGTCTTTTGGTGTACAAGGGGCGCTGCTGAAGACATTCTATGACACGGTGGTGGCATCAGCCATCACTTTTGGAGTGGTCTGCTGGGGCAGTGGCATTACTGCAGCCGATAGGAAGAGACTGAACAAACTGATTAAGAAAGCTAGCTCTGTCCTGGGGCAGCGCCTTGATCCGGTGGAGGAGATAGGAGAGAGAAGGACGGTGGCTAAACTGTCATCTCTGCTGGAGTCCGAGTTCCACCCTATGCAGGACATACTGAATGCACTGAGGAGCTCATTTAGCAGCAGACTACATCATCCCAGGTGCACAACCGAGAGGTTTCGTAGGTCCTTCCTACCAACGGCTGTCAGACTGTACAACCTAAGCAGGGCTGCTCGCAGAGATAGCAAAAAGACGTAACAAACTAATAGTTTTTTGAATGCAAAAGATGCAATAGACTTACACAATGGTCCCCTCCGGCATACAACTAGGAAAATACCGGTCACTATGGAGGGTGAGAATATGTATGGGCACATAATCATACCATGTAGGATAACTAAGTAGACGGTTATGCTGTTTCATCCCATCTAGCAACAATGCTCTGCACTGTGTGTGTTTATATATTTACATATTTATTCCATCTAGCTACAATGCTCCGCACTGTGTGTTTATATATTTACATATTTATTCCACCTAGCTGCAATGCTCCGTACTGTGGGTGTTTATATATTTACATATTTATTCCATCTAGCTACAATGCTCTGCACTGTGTGTCTGTGTGTGTGAATATATATATTTTATAGTAATATGTACATATGTATATTAGCTGCTCTTGCTTGCTTGTTTTTTTCTTGCCTTCTGATTGTTGCTCTGAGTGTTGCTATCCCTGTGCTGTTGCAATCCTGGAATTTCCCCGTTGTGGGACTAATAAAGGCTTATCTTATCTTATCTTATCTTATCTTAAAACTGTCCTCAGCTTGGTGGTAAATGCTGCTAATGCCATGGATGGAGGTCTGTAAACAGTAACCACATTTAGGAGTGTTGAGGGTGTCTTGACAGCAACAGCAACATATTCCAGGCCAGACACATTGAATTGAAGTTGCTGAGGCGCCAGATGATTCCTGGCAAGAGCCATTACTCCTCCCGCACGCCCAAGAGCAGCTGGCCTGTCTGCTCTGAACACCCTAGAATCTGGGAGGACTGAGACGACCTGTTGTTGTTGTTTCAGGAACGTTTCAACAAAACAGAAGACATCAACTTCATGAAGAGTGGCATCTGACTGTATGTCTAGCTTGTGTTTCAAGTAAGATCTTACATTCAGTAATCTGATGTTCATCTGTCCATGAGCAGGAGTTGGACTGCTTGATGTGGCTGCATTTGCTGCTTCTTGTCTCAGCCGCTCCATCTCCCTACTGCAGGATTGACACGGATGGAAGTGGCGTCGAAACCCAACAGAAACAGGCCGTTCAATTTCTTAATGCGGCTCAAGGCAACATAGGCCTGGCCTGGTATGAACGAATCCTTTCCTTCCATGGAGACGACTATCTGGTCCATCGTCTTTCCTTGTACTTTATGGATCGTGCATCCCCATGCCAGTGAGAGTGGAAATTGGGAGCGCTTTGCCTCGACCGATCACCTTCCCCTTCCAGCAAAAAGGTGTACATCTTGCCTCTTGATTGGCACTGCTTCTGGGTAGGACTGTTTGTACTGACTGTTAGCGATGGCCTGCATACCCACATGTCTGCTGTCAAATTTGACGAAAATTGTATGCAAACTACTGCCTGAGCTCTCTATTCCCACTACCGTGCCACAGACTCCATTCGCAAGACCATCAGAAACATCAATATTAACAGTGACCATGACTCTGGTGCCAACAGCCACTGATTCTACTTCCCTTAGGCCTCCAGTGTGTGATGGTTTGGTGGAAATTATTACATCTATGAGTCCTGTCTGGACGTCTTTCTTCTGGTTGACAGCTTTAATGTCAAAAACTGTGTTGGGCAGTTTTTTAAGATGTTCTGCATTGTGCTGATCGACTTCCTTGTTTGTCTTGAAGACATGAAGGGCGTTTGCTGGGTAGCTGCTTTCAGTTTTTGTAACAACTCGGGTCTTGAGCAAGTTTATGTCATCTAGTGTACAGGTCGCTGTTCTGACCCTCATCAAAAGTTGTGCAAAGTGCTGGTCATCCTTTTGCCTCATGCTCTCTGTCAGCTCCATTAACTTGAAATTTTCCTCCCACAGGGATCCATGGAGGCGAGCGTAGCTGTCCGAAGGCAGGCCAAAGACATGGTTTTGGCCAACGGGTTGCAGCTGGTACAAATCTCCAACAGCCAAAACACTCACTCCTCCAAAACGGGAATCCTGGTCAGATGTCCCGCAGATGTCTTGAAGTCGGCGGTGGACATGGTAGAGCAGGTCAGCTCTGACCATAGAGACCTCAACTATGATAAGGAGTTTCAGCTTGCTGAGACGTGATTGGAGTTTGTTGAGCTTCTCACTGCCTGCTGGTTGGTATTGTTTTTGGTTTTTTGGTCCAGAGCTGAAGCCAAGAGATGAATGAAGTGTCATACCCTCAATGCCAAATGCTGCTGTCCCAGTGAAGGCAGTGAGCAATACTGGAAGCTCATCTGGTTCAAAGTGTCCTGACAGAGGTTTGAGAAGTTTCATGGTTGCATAGTGAACTAGTTTGATCACGTGACTCTTCCCAACTCCTCCGGGCCCACTCAAGAAGACTTTGAACTGCGGCATGGGGCAGTCATGTTTCAAGGCGAAGATTGCATCTTTACACCACTTTCGGTGAAGCATCACTCCTTCCAGTTGTTTGGTGTTTAGAGACCTCATCATGGCCCTGTACTCCTGAGGGCTCATGAGGACCTTGCTCAGCTCAGATGTAAAACGTTCATGAAGCTCAGAGTGGTTGCTCGATGAAGCTTCTGGAGCAAGGTCAACATTCAGTAGTTGGTCTTCATCAGGGACCTGTATTTCATGGACCATTCCATCATCTTGTTGCTGTGCTTGTTGGAATTCAGCATTGGGAGCTAGATCATCCCAGGCGTCTTGTGGAGGACCCATCCTCTGCAAATCGTCATATGCTCTGTCCAGCTCTTCAGCATTGACACTGTATTTGGCCTCAATAGCATGGACAGTGTCCTTGACGCTTTCGTAATGCTCTGTGTAGGAGGCAAAGTCACCTTTCAGGTCTTCCACTTCATCTCGCCAGGGAAAGTATAGCATAAGGAGGTTCCTGCACCGATCTTCACCCTATTTCTTTTCCTTGTGGAACCTTATGATGCACTGGCGCTTGCGCTTCTTCATGAATCCCAGGCCATTGCGCAAAGTGATGGTAGCTGGCAGTACGTTGGAATGGCCCTCATTGTGTGATACACCTTCATCATTGTCATCATTGCCCTCTAGCACATCTCAGAATCAGAATCAGAATCAGAATCAGCTTTATTGCCAAGTATATTTAAGTAAACATACGAGGAATTTGACTTGACATTGGACGCGCACATTAGGCACATCCAATGACGCGGCGCCATACAAGGCGCCTGTCATACAGTGGAGGTAAAGAGGGGAAGGGAGGGGGAGGAAAACACAATAGGAGAGAGAAAAAAACATAGTTATCAGAATAACGCTTGTATAAGCTCATATAAAGCTCAATGAGCCAAATTTTGACTACACAGAAAAAAACCCTCATGCACAATTAGCAGACAATAGATCACACAAACAAGAGTTGAGAGGTCTGGCATGTGGTCAGCTGAGTCTTCTGGACCGTCTGTGTATCATGTTGTATATGTGGCTGAAAACTCTGCCAGAGACATATTTTTGAGCTGATCAGGCCTGGCAGCATATCGGTCCAGCGGTGACATGCAAAAAATGTCCTCATCATCATTGTCCATCTCTTGCATTACCCTTTGCGGTTTCAACACAGACACTCATTTGTCTTGAGGCGCTGTGTTTACAAACACCACCCTTCTGCTGGCCCTCTTCAGTGGCAGTGAGAGAATGCGGTAAGCAGCCTCCTGGGCACTGACCTCCCTGTTGTTCAGGAAAGCTGACCCCACCTTTCTGAGTTTCGATTTCAGGTCTTCTCCCCTGCTTTCTTCTGCCACCTTCTTCAGGAGTTCGCTCATGGCCCTCTCACTTTTCATCATGTAGCTGGCGATATACATGATGCAGGAGTATGGGTCCATGATGAACTGGAGGTCCATGTTTGCACGCCATGTTTCCAGGATCTTGGGGTTATATTGGTTGATCCATCTTTCAGAGGGTTGACGCTTCAGCAGCACTTGCTTCCCAGATTTCATGATTTTAACCAGCTCCTGGTATACCTGTGGCTGCACTTCAGCTTTACTCAGCATATTGTCGATGGAAATGTCCTCAGGAAGATCTTTGTTTTCCATGACTTGGGATACTCGTTTGAAAGTTTCTGTTTTGCTCTTGATGAGACGCTCAAAATCATCTGCATCAGGCTGTCGAGTAATGACAGTTTCAACAGAGGGATAATGTGGAAAGCGAAATCTGCAGGATCCTCCTCTTCTGCATGTAGCATTGTGCACATGTTTCTGGAGAGAAAGGACAAGGTCCCGCAAGTTGCTGTCTTCTTCTCCCGGTATGGTGCATGTTTGGTATAGGTCAATGAATGAGGCAATTTCCTCGTCACTGTTTACATCCAGTTTCGGTGCATCCTTGATCTACAAGATCGTGTGGGCATGTGGCGAACCTCTGGCCTGAAACTCGATGCGAATCATGTAGTCAGCCAGTTCACCAATGGGATGTGCCTTTCCACCAATGAACTCTTTAAAGAAGGTGTCCAAGCGGTGTGTGAACTGGCGAGCAGCAGTTACGGGATTGGACCTAAGCCACCTGCACTTTTCTTCCCATGGCATAGACTTGACATCATCAGCTGTCAGATGTTTACAATATTGATGAGCTATGCTCTTCATCACTTCTGGCCACTGCATGTCGGCTGCTGATAGAGTGAGGAACCATGTGGGAATTCCCAGTTGGCGGACCATGGCCAGTAGGTCTAGCAAAACTGTATTCCAGTATGCTGGGGAGCCCCGGATATTTTTCATGAATTTGAAGGCAGTGTCAGTGCGTAGCATGGCCTGAACATTGTCCGAACTTTTCATGAGTCCAGCGTTGATCTTGCGGTTTTGAAAGGTTTGACCTCTGGTCTGCCTCATAGAAATTTGAATGTCATCACTGATTTGTTTAGCTTCTACTGCATATTGGGCTGTGAGCAGGTAATCAATGTCACTGGCAAATCTGACATCTGCGTTCAGCAGCCTTTGGTTGAAGTATTTTCTTGCCGTAATTTTCTTCTGTCTCTCCTTAGACAAACCTCCTCGGCCAAATGGATATTTTGACGGATTAGCTAGTTCCTCAAAGTTCTTGTCTGTCAGGAATGGGCAGGGTTTCTGATGCTCCCCTGGTGCCAAACAAAATGTGTCGTCTTGATCGGCTACCTGTTCTGGCTGCAGCAGTGTATCGTAGGGGATGCCACGCAGTTTACTTGTCTGTTCAAAATGAATTTGGTATTCTTCATCCTCCAGCGCTTGCCTTTTTTTTTTTTTTTTTTTTTTTTTTTTTTTGTTACTTATTTGTACCCGTAGGTAGACTTGGTTTGCAGTCTGGTGACAAGCCACCGGCTGCTGGTCGCTGCGTGCGCGAGCGCCCTAAACCTACATGTTTTTGGTGTGCGGGAGGAAACCGGAGAAATCCCGGAGTAAACCCGCGCAACACGGGGAGAACATGCAAACTCCACACAGCTCACTGTTGGTCGGGGGCTGGGATCGAACCCACGATCTCATGATCCCCGTGATCCCCCGGCCGAGGGTAAAACTGTGCTGCCACAGTGCTAAACCACTGCGCCACCGTGCAGCCCTTTTCACTCTGGCTTCAGTTTCCTGTCTGGTTTCACTGCCCACATTGTCCAGCGCCACATAGTGATCCTGGTCCATAAGTCCAATTGTTATGGTGCAGTCACTTCTCTGTTGTAGCGGATGAACATTGTGTGGCCATTCTGGAGTTACTGTGTTTAAGACTTCAATGTTCAGATTGAGCATATCTGCAACTCCTTGAACTGCAAGGTTGTCCGCCCAGGCGCCATTTCTCAAACCGTCAATGTATATGTCATACTGTCTTTTCTGTTGCTGACTAATGGTTTTACATAGAAGTGACTGGTGTGGGCTGTTGTCAGTTTACAGGAAGTTGCTATAGTACTTCTTGAAGGGCGTGGTCTCCAGATAATCAATTAATTTTTGCCGTATATCAGGCCCACTGATGTTCTGTACTCCAACTGAACCTAGGGAAACTGACACAGCATGGAAGAAACAGTCTCCATCCCCAGGGACGTCCTTAATCTGCAAGCTGCGCCTTCTTGCTACATGAGCCAGAATGAGGTAGTCATTTCCTGTAGGCAGAGGTGATGAAGGAGCTGGTGCTGGCACCTCGTCAACTTCCATGTCTTCGTGAAAGGCTTTGGAAATTGCTTCCCACAACTCTGGATCGTCAGCTTCCCACCTGTTTGTAAATATTATATTTATAAAAATGTAAAACAAATAACTGAATGAACAATCTGAAAAAGACATACATATACATGTATATACAAATCAAGATTTGCCATTAAATTATAATAAATAGGGAAAATTATATCAGTGGAGTCATCTGTGAGAAGGATATTGAAATGCTCTGTCATGACTTGTTAAAGTGTGAAGATTTTAAGATGCCATGGGTAAATATTTTCAGATGATTTCAGAATATTGCAAATATACAGATGCATATAATCGAAAAAGAAATATTAGGAATTTCATGTATAAACATGGATTCATACAATATGATGATCCTTTTAGACAAGTGACATATTAAAAATGTGTAAAGATGCTATTAAAACGATCTGAAAATATATGGAAATTGCAGTGGCCATGGCTAATCAAATACTTGTACAATAAATTTATAGAAAATAATAAATACTTTTGATGGGACTCACCTGTCTTCCCAGTCCAGACATATATGCACGTCCTTATACAGAGGGTTGTTCTGTTTTAGCCAGGTGAGCGCCTCCATCACTCTTTTTGGATGAATGTACTCATGCATGTAGTGTCCTTTGTAACTCAACTTCCGCTTTAGCTTGAGGGCGACAACTTCTGCTGTATCTGGAAGTCTTGGCAGCAAGGACACTACTGGCTGCAGCTTACATGGCACATTCACTGCACTTCCATGGATGGCCTTTTGTCCTCCTTTTGGAAGGCCCACGAGCTTCATAAATGTTATCCTCTGGCTGATCAGTCTGAGCTCTAGAGGCCTCAGATCAGTTAATGCTGGTGGTATGTCATCAAGGGCCAAATCATTCACCCATGACTGTGTGGGTATTTTTCCACGCTTCATTGATCCGTGACATGTATTGCATACCCAGGATTTGTTGTGGGTTACAAGCTGACTACCTGATTTGATGATTCTATCAATGGCTTCGTTTCTCTTATATTTCTCAGCTTTCATTTCTACAACTGAAGATCGGTAATGCAGCCTGTGGCAAGAAGAGCAGGCATAAATGGGTCCTTCCTCTATTTTAGACATAAAGACAGCAGCGCATTCGTCTACAGTCATATTTGTTGTCTTCTGTGCTCTGTGAAACTGGGACCTGCTTTTCTCTTTCTCCCGCCTAGTGTCAGCAGCCTGTGGGCTCTCATCCTGTCTATGCTGCATTTTAGCGGCTCTGTCATAAGCTCGACGAGCTTCAAAGGCATCTGGGGATAGCCCTTGTCTGAGTCGCTGCATTTCTTCTTTCACTGCAGCACGGTGATTCTTAGCATCCTCTGTGTTAGCTCTCTGCCTTTTCTTACTCATGCACTCTGCACTGTGTTGCCTTCTCTGTTTCACACTTTTACACTTTGAACGAGGCATGACTGGCAATATGGAGCAGATCTTCTTTAAAAAAAAAAAAAACTAACCTCCTGGCAGAGGTAATAAGAAAAAAAAATCACGATAATGGCATTTTCCGTAATGGCAGTGACAGTTCCCCCATACAGTGTTTGTGTGTACGTTTTGAGATTCCTTGACCCCCCGCTCTGCAGGAGATCGTCACTTCCTTGTGGTAACGTATCGTCACTTCCTGTTTTGCTGTCTGCCTGTGTGGTTTGCTCTCCAGCTCTCCAGCCACTAGCTATGGCTACTAGCTCTCCTTCCTCTCCTCCTCTGGTGTGCTCTCTCTGTCAGATGTTTAGCTACACCTCTGCCTCTTTTAGTGATAACGGTAAATGTAATAAATGTTGTCTTTTTGAGGCGCTCGAGGCGAGGTTGTCTGATTTGGAATCCTGGCTCCGCTGCACTGAAACACCGTCTGCGCCAGTTAATCTCGACAGACGCCCATTAGCTGCAGCGGAGCTAGCTAGCTTAGGTCCCACTGTCAGCGGTTCCTCGGCTCTCCTCAGCAGCGAGGAGACTGGGTGGGTGACGGTGAGAAGGAAGCCTAGTCGCAAAGCCCCGGTTCACCACCAACCTGTTCACGTTTCTAATCATTTTTCCCCGCTCAGCGACACACCCGCTGAGGAAAAAACTCTGATCATTGGCGACTCTGTAGTCAGAAACGTGAACCTAGAGACTCCAGCGGCCATAGTCCAATGTATTCCTTGGGCCAGAGCAGGTGACATCGAGTCAAATTTGAAAATGCTGGCTAAAAGTAACTGTAAATACTCCACAAATGTTATTCACGCCGGCATTAATGACATCCGTCTCCGGCAGTCGGAAGTCACGAAACTTAATATAGAATCGGTGTGTGACTTTGCAAAAACGATGTCTGCCACTGTAGTATTCTCTGGGCCCCTCCCCAGTCTGACCAGTGATGACATGTTTAGTCGCTCGTCATCCTTGAACCGCTGGCTGTCTGTGTGGTGTCCTGCAAATAACGTGGGCTACATTGACAATTGGAGCTCTTTTTGGGGAAAACCTGGTCTTATGAGACGAGACAGCATTCATCCCACTTTGGATGGTGCTTCTCAATTATCTAACAATCTGGCATCTTTTTTATCCAAATTTCCAAAACCGTGACTACTCAAAGTTGGGACCAGGAAGCAGAGTCGCAGTCTTACACGCCTCTCTGCAGCTCCTCTTCATCCGCCACCCCTCAGCTTAGCCCCTGTCTTCCCCATCAGAGAATCGTTGTCTGCTCCCTCCAAAGTGAATAAAAATATAATAAGATAAGATAAGATAAGATAAGCCTTTATTAGTCCCACAACGGGGAAATTCCAGGATTGCAACAGCACAGGGATAGCAACACTCAGAGCAACAATCAGAAGGCAAAAAAAAGCAAGCAAGAGCAGCTAATATACATATGTACATATTACTATAAAATATATATATACACACACACACACACAGACACACAGTGCAGAGCATTGTAGCTGGATGGAATAAATATATGAATATATGAACACACAGTGCAGAGCATTGTAGCTAGTTGGAATAAATATGTAAATATATAAACACCCACAGTATGGAGCATTGCAGCTAGGTGGAATAATATGTAGATATATAAAAACACAGTGCGGAGCATTGTAGCTAGATGGAATAAATATATAGATATATAAATATAAACACACCCAGTGCAGAGCATTGTAGCTAGATGGAATAAGTATGTAAATATATAAACACACACAGTGCAGAGCATTGTTGCTAGGTGGGATGAAACAGCATAACCGTCTATTTAGTTATCCTACATGGTATGATTATGTGCCCATACATATTCTCACCCTCCATAGCGACCGGTATGTTCCTAGTTGTATGCCGGAGAGGACCATTGTGTAAGTCTATTGCATCTTTTGCATTCAAAAACTATTAGTTTGTTACGTCTTAATGTATAAGCATCCCAAAGTGATAAAGCAAAATATTGGTAAAACTCAAATTAAACATAAAGCCTCTAAATTGAATGATTTGGCCTCTGTTCCTCCTCATAATTTAAAAATTAAATGTGGTTTATTAAATATTAGGTCTCTAACTCCCAAGTCTCTGTTAGTCCATGATCTGTTAATTGATCATCAGATTGATTTAATTTCCCTTACAGAGACTTGGTTAGGGCAAGAGGATTATGTTGGTTTAAATGAATCAACTCCCTCTGGTTATTTAAACTGTCAAAATCCCAGAAGTTCTGGTCGTGGAGGAGGAGTAGCAACAATTTACCATTCCAAATTACTAGTTAATGTAAAGCAAAAAACATGTTATAATTCCTTTGAGGGCCTGGTCCTCAGTATTGGGCACTTTAGCAATTTTAGGTTAAACCCAATTTTATTTGCCATAGTTTATCGTCCCCCATCAACCTCTTCAGAATTTTTATCCGAATTTGCTGATTTCTTAGCTGATTTAGTGCTGAAATCTGATAGAATAATTATAGTAGGGGACTTTAATATACATGTGGATGTAGATAGTGACTGCCTTAATGTGGCATTTAATTCAATATTAGACTCGATTGGGTTTTCTCAGAAAGTAGGAAATTCTACTCATTACCTCCACCATACATTGGACCTTGTTCTGACATATGGCATAGAAATAGAAAATCTTGTAGTGTCTCCTCATAACCCTGTACTGTCAGACCATTGTCTGTTAACCTTTGATTTTACTATTTCTGACTATTTGGCTCCTAAAGAAAAAATATTATCACAGTAGATGCCTCTCAGATGATGCTGTTTCCAAATTTATGCAGATTGTTTCCTCTATGCCATGTGTCAACACAACGGAAATAAGCTATAGACAGCTTGCTCCTTCTGTAATTGATAACATGGTGGATAGTGTTTCAGCTTCTCTGCATCAGGCTCTAGACTTGGTGGCCCCCTTAAAAAAGAAAAAGTCTAATCAGAGATTTCTAACTCCTTGGTTCAACACAGAAACTCGTAGCTTAAAACAGAAGACTCGTCAATTAGAAAGAAAATGGCGCTCTACTAATTTAGATGAAATCTATTTAGCTTGGAGAAATCATCTTTTAATTTATAAAAAATCTCTTAGAAAAGCTAGAACGAGTTATTACTCTGCATTAATAGAAGAGAACAAGAATAATCCCAGGTTTCTTTTCAGTACTGTAGCCAGATTGACAAAGAGTCAGGACTCTGTCAATCCTAGCATTCCCTTAGAGCTTACTAGTCAGGACTTTATGAACTTTTTCAATAATAAAATTTCATCCATCAGAGATAAAATCAATCAGATTCTTCCCACAGTTAACTTAAATACTGTAACTACTACAACTCCTTCTATTGATGTCTGTCTTGATGAGTTTACTCCAATCGACCTTTGTGAGTTAGACAAAATAGTTTCCTCATCCAAACCTTCAACTTGTCTTTTAGACCCTATTCCTACCAGGTTATTTAAAGAAGTCTTCCCACTTATTGGTAGCTTTATTCTTCATATAATCAATTCTTCATTAACTTTAGGCCATGTACCGCAGGCTTTTAAAACGGCTGTAATTAAACCCTTACTCAAAAAGCCAACGCTAGATCCAGGAGCTTTAGCTAACTATAGACCAATCTCTAATCTCCCTTTCATTTCAAAAATCTTAGAAAGAGTTGTTGCTACGCAATTATTTGACCACCTGCAGGGAAATGGTTTACTTGAAGAGTTTCAATCTGGGTTTAGAATCCATCATAGTACTGAAACAGCCTTAGCGAAGGTCACTAACGACCTCCTCATTGCATCTGATAATGGACTAGTTTCTGTACTTGTCCTTTTAGATCTTAGTGCAGCTTTTGATACTATTGATCATAATATTCTACTTGATAGATTAGAACACTATGTTGGACTTAATGGAACTTCGTTGCAGTGGTTTAGATCTTATTTATCTGATAGGTTCCAGTTTGTTCATGTAAATGATGAGTTTTCTTTCAGCTCAAAGCTTAGTCATGGAGTTCCACAGGGATCTGTGCTAGGCCCTACTCTTTTTAGTTTATATATGCTTCCGTTAGGCAACATTATTAGAAAGCACTGTATACATTTTCATTGTTATGCAGATGACACACAATTATACCTGTCAATGAAGCCAGATGATACTAATCAATTAGCCAAGTTAGAAGCCTGTCTTAAGGAAATCAAAGCTTGGATGACTTGTAATTTCCTGCTATTAAATTCAGATAAGACTGAAGTCATTCTTGTTGGTCCAAAAAACCTTAGAAATTCCTTTCCAAATCAAACTTTCAGTTTGGATGCAGTTACTCTTTCTCTTAATAGCTCTGTGAGGAACCTTGGAGTTATTTTTGATCAGGATTTGTCCTTCAATTCACATATTAAATTTGTTTCTAAGACTGCCTTCTATCATTTGCATAATATTGCCAAGATTAGGAGCATCTTGTCTCAGAGTGATGCTGAGAAGCTGATCCACGCTTTTGTTAGCTCGAGATTAGATTATTGTAATTCTTTATTATCAGGCTGTCCTAAAACATCTTTAAAAAGTCGTCAGCTGATCCAAAATGCTGCAGCAAGAGTTTTAACAGGTACTAGAAAGAGAGATCATATCTCTCCGGTTCTGGCCTCCCTTCACTGGCTTCCCATAGAGTTCAGAATTAAGTTTAAAATCCTTCTTCTTACTTACAAAGCTCTAAACAATCAGGTTCCTTTTTATTTAAAAGATCTGATACTACCGTATCATCCTAACAGAGCACTACGCTCCCAAAATGCAGGATTACTTGTAATACCTAGAATCTCCAAAAGTACAATGGGAGGCAGAGCCTTCAGTTATCAAGCTCCTCTCCTGTGGAATCAGCTGCCAATCTGGATTCGGGAGTCAGACTCGATCTCTGTTTTTAAGAATAGGGCTAAAACCTACCTTTTTGATATAGCCTACAATTAGGGAGGGATCATGTGTTTCTGAACCCTCCCTTAGTTATGCTGCTAATAGGTTTAGTCAGCCGGGGGACCTCCAGTAATGCACTGGGCCTCACTCCTTTCCTCACTCTCTATGAAATATTTTTTTTGCTGGTCATTAACATTTGTTTGTTCTCTCCCATAAATTGAGTCCCCATCGTGCTGTTTGCTCTCTACATGTCTGTTCTTTTCTTCTTCTCTATCCCCTCACCCCCCAGCCAGTCGCAGCAGATGACTGCCCCTCCCTGAGCCTGGTTCTGCTGGAGGTTTCTTCCTGTTAAAAGGGAGTTTTTCCTCTCCACCGTCGCCAAGTGCTTGCTCACAGGGGATCGCCTGATTGCTGGGGTCTTTCTGCAACTGTGGGGGTCCCCCCTACAGTTGATAGTGCTATGAGATGACTGTTGTTGTGAAATGGCGCTATATAAATAAAGTTGAATTGAATTGAATTGAATTGAATTGAATTGAATTGAAAACATATGACTAGCAATAGCACGGTGATTGTCCGCATCGTCTGTGTTATATCTCTGCCTTTTTTTTTCTCATGCACTCTGCACTCTGTTGCCTTCTGTGTTTCACACTTTTACACTTTGAACAAGGCATGACTGGCAATATCGAGCAGATCTTCTTTTTTAAAAAAAAAAAAACCTAACGTCTTTGCGGAGGTAATAAAAAAAATCAATTAAAAAAAATATCGCCTGAGTTGCTGCATTTCTTGTGTCGCTGCACTTTGAACGAGGCATGACTGGCAATATCGAGCAGATGTTCTTTGAAAAAAAAACAACAAAAACCTAACCTCCGCCCTATGTCACAATGTTAAAGAATCCTTTTAAAAATTCCTGTATCCAGACGGTGATCCGTATCATCCCCAAAATTTAATCAGTTCTTCCTTGTACCATTTGCAACACCTGAAAGTTTCATCGAAATCCATCCAAAAATTTTTGAGTTATCTTGCTAACCAACAGACAGACAAACAAACAAACAGACAGACAAACCCCAGCAAAAACATAACCCCCTGGCCTGCGGCCTGGCGGAGGTAATTATAATAATGGATTAGATCCATATGGCTTGCCAAACGTGTCTACCCCGAGTCTCAGTGTGGCTTCCACGCTGGGCGATCAACGGTGGACATGATATTCTCTATCCGTCAACTTCAGGAGAAGTGCAGAGAACAGAACATGCCCCTGTACGTTGCCTTCATAGACCTCACTAAAGCGTTTGATCTGGTCAGCAGAGAAGGCCTTTTCAAGATCCTGCCAAAGATAGGATGCTCAGTTGCAAAGCCTCATCAAATCGTTTCACACCAACATGCAGGGGATGATGCAGTACAACGGCAACATTTCAGAACCATTAAATGTACACAGCGGAGTGAAACAGGGCTGTGTACTTGCGCCAACCCTCTTTGGGATCGTCTTTGCTATGCTCCTGAGGGATGCCTTCAGCACAGCAACAGAGGGAATCTATCTGCATACAAGATCTGACGGCAGGCTTTTCAACCTCGCCCACCTGAAAGCCAGAACCAAAGTACATGAGGCTCTAATCAGAGATATGCTGTTCGCAGATGACACTGCAGTCACAACCCACACACAGCAGGAGCTTCAGACCCTGATGGACCACTTCTCCCAGGCATGCAAGGACTTCGGGCTTACCATCAGCCTGTTGAAGACTAATGTCTTGGCGCAAGGCACGGAAGCACCACCAACCATCACCATCGATGACTACGAGCTGGAGGTCGTGAATCAGTTCATGTACCCGGGGTCCACGATTAGCAGCAACCTCTCCCTTGATACAGAGATCAACAAGAGGATTGGAAAATCAGCTTCCACACTCGCTTGTCTCACCACACGAGTGTGGGAGAATCCCAAACTCTCTGTCAAGATGAAGATGGCAGTGTACAACTCCTGTGTCATCAGCACACTGCTCTATGGGAGTGAGACATGGACAACATACGCCCGGCAGGAAAAGAGACTGAATTCCTTCCACTTGCGCTGCATTTGCCGCATCCTGGACATATCCTGGCAGGACAAAGAAACCAAAATAGAAGTCCTGTCCCGCGCCGGCCTTCCCTCCATGTTCACTCTACTCAGGCAGCGCAGGCTCCGCTGGCTAGGCCATGTTCACCGTATGGAGGATGGCAGAATCCCCAGAGACTCCTCTACGGAGAACTGGCGATTGGCAGGAGAGACGCTGGCCGTCCACAGCTGCGCTTCAGAGACGTCTGCAAGAGAGACATGAAGGCCCTGGAGATCAAAACAGAGCGCTTGGAGGACCTCGCAACGGACCGCTCCAAATGGAGAGGCACCCTGACCAGACAGCTCAAGGAGGGTGAAGAGAAACTGACTGCTGCAGCAGATGACAAAAGGACCCGCAGGAAGAACCGCCACAGACCCAGTAGCACGGAGACCATCCACAAGTGTGACCTGTGTGACAGGGACTGCCGTTCGTGCATCAGCCTGTTCAGCCACAGGCGGTGCTGTTCCAGCAGAGTAGACATCTAGGATTCTCTTCCATGGTCATCATCAACCGACGGAGGCCGACGACGATGACTCTGTCTCTTAATAGCTCTGTGAGGAACCATGGAATTATTTTTGATCAAGATCTGTCTTTCAATTCACATATTAAATTTGTTTCTAGGACTGCCTTCTATCATCTGCGTAATATTGCCAAGATTAGGGGCATCTTGGTTCCAAGGTTGTCATAGCCAGGAGCGGCACTGGGGTTAAGCTCCCAGTGCTCATAAAATGCTCCTTACGGCGTGCGTCTCGAAAAGCCTCTGACAACTAAGTCCAACTTCTAGCCTGCCCGTGTGGTTTAGTCTCTAAGCCCGGCGGAACTGCTTTTACTAATAGGAGAAGGGGCAACGGCGGCTCTCTGGCGCCTTAAAACCAGATGCTTCGGGTAGATGGTGGCTCGTCAACCTGGGAAGGTAGCCCATCTAGGGGAAGGTAAACCCTGATTTCAAACCTCCGCTGCCTTGCGGCATACCCGGTCACAGGAAAGGCTTCGGGAGTCAACCCTGAGGAAAAATCCGGAGTCAGAGCCCCTAAGGCAGTTCTCTGTTGTGCTCAACATCGTTCTGGCAGCTCCTGCGACGGTGCTGGTGCCAAACTGTAGCAGCCCTGCTGTTCCTTTGGATTCATCAGTGACGTGGAAAGGGGGGACATGCTGCATGGGTAACATCTTGTCCTCCATATCTTCCTGCCCAGGCTTGAATCCTACCAATGCCCAACGCTGGAAGGTAGAACACCAGTGTGCATCAGCCTGTTCAGCCACAGGCGGTGCTGTTCCAGCAGAGTAGACGTTTAAGATTCTCTTCCATGGTCATCATAGACCGACGGAGGCCGATGACGAGGAGCATCTCGTCTCAGAGTGATGCCGAGAAACTGATCCACGCTTTTATTAGCTCGGGATTAGATTATTGTAATTCTTTATTATCAGGTTGTCCTAAAACATCTTTAAAAAGTCGTCAGTTGATCCAAAATGCTGCAGCAAGAGTTTTAACAGGTACTAGAAAGAGAGATCATATCTCTCCGGTTCTGGCCTCCCTTTATTGGCTTCCCATAGAGTTTAGAATTAAGTTTAAAATCCTTCTTCTTACTTACAAAGCTCTAAACAATCAGGCTCCTTTTTATTTAAAAGATCTGATACTACCGTATTATCCTAACAGAGCACTACGCTCCCAAAATGCAGGATTACTTGTAATACCTAGAATCTCCAAAAGTACAATGGGAGGCAGAGCCTTCAGTTATCAAGCTCCTCTCCTGTGGAACCAGCTGCCAATCTGGATTCAGGAGTCAGACTCGATCTCTGTTTTTAAGAACAGGGTTAAAACCTTCCCTTTTGATATAGCCTTCAATTAAGGGATCATGTGTTTCTGAACCCTCCCTTAGTTATGCTGCTAATAGGTTTAGTCAGCCGGGGGACATTCAGTAATGCACTGGGCCTCACTCCTTTCCTCACTCTCAATGAAATATTTTTTTTTTTGCTGGTCATTAACATCTGTTTGTTCTCTCCCATAGATTGAGTCCCCATCGTGCTGTTTGCTCTCTACATGTCTGTTCTTTTCATCTTCTCTATCCCCTCACCCCCCAGCCAGTCACAGCAGATGACTGCCCCTCCCTGAGCCTAAAGGGAGTTTTTCCTCTCCACTGTCACCAAGTGCTTGCTCACAGGGGATCGCCTGATTGCTGGGCCTTGCTGCAATTGTGGGGGTTCCCCCTACAGTTGAAAGTGCTATGAGATGACTGTTGTTGTGAAATGGCGCTATATAAATAAAGTTGAATTTAATTGAATTGAATTCAGTACAAGATATGAAGTGATTGAAAATCTAGGACCTGCTTAATTTTATTTATAATTGCAATATTTTTTTGCAACTTTCTTTTGTATGTATCTGACGTGTGGTTTCCAACTAATTTTATCATCCAGTATTACACCCAAAAACTTGATCTCCTTAACTTTTTCAATAATCACATTATCTATATGAATATGTATATCTTCTTTATTTTTACAATTACCAAATATCATTACCTTAGTTTTATCTATGTCTAGTGATAATTTATTACAATCCATCAATTTTTTAAGCTTATTTCATTCAATATTTAAAGTATGGATTAGTTGATTATTATTATTTCCAGAATAAAATGTATTAGTATCATCAGCAAATAATATTATTTTTAATAATTTAGAAACTTGGAATATATAATTTATATATATATATATATATATATGTTAAATAATTTGGGGCCCAATACTGACCCCTGGGGGACCCCACAGGCAATTCCCATACACCCAGACAGATATTCTCCCATCTTCACAAACTGTTATCTCTCAGATAAATAACTTGTAACCCAATTCAGAGTCATTCCCCTAATATCATACATTTGCAGTTTATTAAGAAGTACTGAATGATTTATTGTATCAAATGCTTTTCTAAAATCTATAAATACACCAATTGCATATTTTCCTTGATCTAATGCATTTACTATTTCCTCTGTTGCTTCCATTATCGCCAATGATGTTGTACTCTTGGCTCTAAATCCATATTGGTTCTGATTCAGCACATCGTGTTTATTTAAAAAGTTTTCTAATCTGTTGTTGAAAAGTTTTTCCAGAATCTTTGAAAATTGTGGGAGAAGTGATACTGGTCTGTAGTTTGTGTATTGGTGTTTATTTCCTTGCTTGAATAATGGTTTTACTTTTGCTATTTTCATTTTCTGAGGAATGAGCCAGTTTGAAATGATAGATTACAAATATATGTGAATGGTTTTAATATACCATCAACAGTTCTTTTTACTAGTGTCATATCAATACCATCATAATCAGTAGATAATTTATTTTTACACTTTTCAGCAACAGATTTTACCTCTAGTTCATCCACCGCTGAGAGAAAGATTGACAAGGGTTATTTCCAATCAATGTTTCACTCACAGTGTCTCTTCCTTGGTTTGGAATTTTTGCTGCCAACTCTGGTCCAACATTTACAAAAAATTTATTCATTTTAATTACTACCATATTCTTATCATAATTATCACCACAATTATCAGTAAAATACTATGGATTTATTTGTTTTCTTAGTTCCATTTTCCTTAATTTATTTAATATATCCCAGACTCCTTTTATATTATTTTTATTTTCATTTAACATTTTCCTATAGTATAATTTTTTACTAGCTCATATTAGTTCAGTTAATTTATTTTTATATGTTTTATATCTTTTTTCAGATTCTTTGGTTCTTAAATTAATGAAATTTTTATAGAGATCATTTTTTCTTTTTACAAGCATTTTGTAGCCCCCTGGTTTACAACGGGCAATTTTTGTATTTATGTTTTTTATTAATTTCTTTAATTGGACAGTTTTTATCATATAATGATTTAAATATATCAATAAATTTATGATATGCCAAGTCCACTTCTTTCTCTCTGGTTCCAAGGTTGTCATAGCCAGGAGCAGCACTGGGGTTAAGCTCCCAGTGCTCATAAAATGCTCCTTACGGCGTGCGTCTCGAAAAGCCTCTGACAACTAAGTCCAACTCCTAGCCTGCCCGTGTGGTTTAGTCTCTAAGCCCGGCGGAACTGCTTTTACTAATAGGAGAAGGGGCGAGGGCGGATCTCTGGCACCTTAAAACCAGATGCTTCGGGTAGATGGTGGCTCGTCAACCTGGGAAGGTAGCCCATCTAGGGGAAGGCAAACCCTGATTTCAAACCTCCGCTGCCTTGCGGCATACCCGGTCACGGGAAAGGCTTCGGGAGTCAACCCTGAGGAAAAATCCGGAGTTGGAGCCCCTAAGGCAGTTCTCTGTTGTGCTCAACATCGTTCTGGCAGCTCCTGCGACAGCGCTGGTGCCAAACTATAGCAGCCCTGCTGTTCCTTTGGATTCATCAGTGACGTGGAGAGGGGGGACATGCTGCATGGGTAACATCTTGTCCTCCATATCTTCCTGCCCAGGCTTGAATCCTACCAACGCCCAACGCTGGAAGGTAGAACACCGGTGCGCATCGGCCTGTTCAGCCACAGGTGGTGCTGTTCCAGCAGAGTAGACTTTTAGGATTCTCTTCCATGGTCATCATAGACCGACGGAGGCTGACTACGATGACTTCTTTATCTCTATAGAAAACATCCCAATTCTGTAACATTAAAGGCCAAATGTCACGTAATGTTTTTTTCCAAATGCCAACAAATTTTGATAAAATACACATAGCTTAAACCAAATATTCATACCGGAGACCATATCACCCACCCGTATTTACATAATTGCACAAAATACACCAGGCGAAGACCCCGCCTTGCTCGCTGGCTTGTGACAGCCAATCCAGACTGCGGCCATGTTTTTGACGTCACAAGTTTAACCCTGGCTGCCCTGCCGTATCCACATTCACACTTACCAACATTGGACAATCATGACGGAAAGTCACAGCGATTGTGAATAAATTTGTTTACTTTTGTCCTCTGGTGAATTGGACTTGGAATTCAGGGAAGACGACACCCCAGATACTGATGACAGTGGTTCAGACAGTGACAGAGGCATAGAACCTTACAGGTTCGAGCCGTCCGAGACGCAATCAGATGCTTTGTCTGATGACAACAGTTCCGACGATGACCAGAGAGCAGAACCAGTGGAAAATGTCATTGAATTGGACATTAATTGCCTCCAGAATGTTGATATTTATGATATTTATGATATTTATGGGGCGCCTCCAGCGCCCCATAAATATCGATTTTTCGGAAGCCATTATTATGACGATACAGTGGGGCGCTAGCTTACAGTAGAACCCTTTCTTTCCTCATTCAGTTGTAGCAATAAAATTAAGGATGAAATGGAAGTAATTGTGGAAAATGACTTGTATTAAGCTGCCTATTAAATACAAGTCTGGAGTTTTCCACAGAAATAGAAAAGCTGCTTCAATTTTAAACAATTTGTTAACAGTATAAATATTTCATGTAGCAGAAGTAGTAGCTCAAAGCCTCACAGTTTGCAAGGAACCTTTCTAAAGTTTCCTGGGTATGCTTTTTTTTTTTTTTTTTAATTATTCCTAATCCATCCAAGATAATTTCAGCTTCCATCTTTATGATTGTCTGTTTTGACTTTGCTGTCACCACGAAGAAAACACGACCCTGCTGTGAGACACCTGTGATAAAATGTATGGATTCCACAGCATCAAAGAGTGGAGGAGTCAGTGGGCAGGTTGCTATTTTTAACAAGGGGGATGAGGGGTTCATCAGTTTAGCAGGAGGTACAAATGTATACCTTTGCAAGGATAAAGGTGCAAAGATATGAAGAAAGATGGCAATTCAAAAAGCTAAAAAGTCACAAATTGCAATTTAATTTCACAAAATAAAAATTAAACCAGCATCCAGATGAGCGTTGCAATTTTAACAGAAAAAAAGCTGAAAATTTATAGGAAAAAATTGCAAATTTATTGAGAAAAAAATCAAACTCTTGAGAAAAAAAGTTGCAAATCTATGAGAAAAAGTTGTAAATTTATGAGAAAAGTTGAAAATTTACAGGCAAAAATTTAAAATGGATGAGGAAAAGAGTCGCAAATTTAGGAGAAAAAAGTTGCAGATTTATGAGTAATAAGTTGAAAATCTACAAGAAAAAAGTTGAAAATTTACAGGCAAAAATTAAAAATTGATGAGAAAAGTTGCAAATTTATGAGAAAAGGTTACAAATCCACAAGAAAAAAAGTGGCAAATTTTGAAGAAAAATTGAAGTTGAAAATTTAAAAGCTTATTATTACCATTATTACTGCATTTCTGCTTAGAGTTGGTCATTCAAAGTCATGTTATTCAGCTGTATAATTTCAGGTTTTTAATGACATTGGGTGGCAATTCTCTCTTTTTTCCATTGTCCCCCATGCACCCCCCAACCCCTTCATTTACCACATGAATGGGGGTGGAATGATGGCATCTTAACAAGGGGGATGATTTTGGTCATTTTACAAACAAGGGGGATAGCCCCCCCAAAAAAAATAAATAAATAAATAAATAAATCATGCATGTAGTCCTTCATTTTCCCAGAATATGAGTCTTTAAAATCCCCAGGATGGTGTGTATCGGGCCATAACCAGGAATGTTCCTTTCTCACTGTAGACGAATTAGAAATCTAGCTTGTTGTTTTGTACGCCAGCTTCAAGGTTTGATAACTAGAAATAATTGGGAAAAAACTATGTCTCTAGCACATGGCACTTCATGGGGAGGGCTTGAAAGTTCTATTAATAAACAAAGACACCATGAATAATGCAATGGATCTTTTCACTTTATTTTACATGAGTTCTGCAAGGCATTTATGAGGTGGATATGGTGTAAATAATATGGACAGGATGTGAACACATTATTGAATATTATATATATTATATTGTTACAAAATTTATAAAAGCTCACAATTGCAATATCAACAAACCTGTGCTTACAATATCAACAAACAAGCATATTTATGTATACATGCATTCAGAAAATATTTGCAAATTCTTGTACTGTACTTGAATTTTTCAATAGGTGCACCTGTGAGTGTTGCCAAGCAATGCCAACAGTGGAGGAGAGCCCAGTTATTTTTCTCTCCTCCCCAGTGGAGGAGAGAAAAATAAGTAGCATACCAAAATGTGTGCTTTTTGTTTTATGTGAAAACAAATAAAGTCCATTGTTTAAACAATTATAAAAATATAAGTGTGCCAAAATTGCTTGGTATTTGAGTACCAGTTTTGGATTAGTTTTGGATGGGTTTCAAAACAGAATACTTGTTACTAGTACAGTCAAACCTGCTGAAACCGCCACCTGTATAAGACAGCCACCCTGTATAAGACAGCCACTTCATCTGGTCCCAAAGTTCACTTTTACATTGTAAACCACCTGTGTAAGACAGGTGCACTGTACTTCGATGGCCCCTTGAAGTCCGCCCTTGTTGTCTGAACTTTCCGTGTCCATTGTGCCGCTACTTGGTGATCTTTAGGGAAAGTAAATAGTAAAACACCATCCTTGTTGGTATTGCTGCAATAGCCAGCGATACAACGTTTCCCACCACTGCCAGGCATGGTGAAATATCCAATTTTTTCTTTGTTGTTGCTCACATAAATCTTCCGGTCTCCATATAAACAATCTACCGGGATACACCGAGCATCAAACTAGGGTACAATCTGTGTCGTCACTTCCGCCTTCTTCCGCCGGCGATTCTGGGGGCCCTGAGTGTGAAGGTAAGGCCAAGCGCGGCAGTTTTAAATTAACGAATGTTCCGGCGTTACTGAAGCATATGCACCAAGACCCGAACAGATCGGTTCCCTTTTATATCTAGTTTCAAGATATTTTAAGTACCCTATTACGTGACATTTAGCCTTTAAGTCTTCTTTTAAAGCATTGATTCTATCTTCTGTTCGTATTCTTTTATAGATAATCTTTTTACAAGGTTTATTATTATTCTTACTCTCATTAACCCCATAATTAACGTCTAAAGAAACAAATACAGGCAGGTGGTCACTAATATCATTTATTAATATACTGTGGGAATGTGGGAATGAATAGACAGGTTTCTCTTTAGCCAGGTTTATTCACATTCACCATCATGTCACAGGAAAAGAGATTGATACAGGCACTTCCCGTCGTTAAATACCAGGACTCTCCCCAGCCCACAAGTCACATAAATCACAGGTCAAGTTGCATTAAGCCTTACCTTTGTTCTGACTCTAAAATATGAGTTACAATATGTGTTACCCAGTAGATCAAATATATATATCTATATGATCAAATATATATATCCATATCCTCTACAATACCACTCACCATATTATATTCAATAACATTAGTAAAAATGCTGTCTGTCAAGGGAGCACGGTGTGTTGTTATTCTCGTACGTTTTGTAATATTTGGAAATAAGGTTAAGCTAAGATAAGATAAGATAAGATAAGATAAGATAAGATAAGATAAGCCTTTATTAGTCCCACAATGGGGAAATTCCAGGATTGCAACAGCACAGGGATAGCAAAACGCTATACATTGTATATAACAAATCTTCAGTTGGCTTATGTTGTTTTGTTTTCATTAAATCTATATTAAAGTCACCACAAATAAAGATATCTTTTTTTCTTATTTTTGTACATCTTTTCCATCCCATTTCTAAATTTTTCCACATCAGATCCCGGTGCTCTATATATACAATTTACTATTATGTTTTTTCTATTTTCCATCGCAATCTCAATTGTTAAACATTCCATACTTTCATTCACTGTTGATGTCATGCTGTCCACTTTACTTTTTAATTTTCTATCAACATACAGTGCTACCCCACCACCACTTTTACATTTCGTAGTTTGTGTGTACATCTCATATCCATATAGTTCAAAATTTACATCTTTTTCTTCATTAATCCATGTTTCACTTATTGCAATAATCCTAAATGGTGTGTTCAATTGATTTAAAAAAAAACTCCTTAATACTATCAAAGTTTCCATAGAAACTCCTACTATTAATATAAGATAAGATAAGATAAGATAAGCCTTTATTAGTCCCACAATGGGGAAATTCCAGGATTGCAACAGCACAGGGATAGCAACACTCAGAGCAACAATTAAGAAGATAAGAAAATAAGAGCAGTGAATATACATATGGACACATAAATATATACAGTGGGGAAAAAAAGTATTTAGTCAGCCACCAATTGCGCAAGATCTCCCACTTAAAAGATGAGAGAGGTCTCCAATTTTCATCATAGGTATACCTCAACTATGAGAGACAAAATGAGAAAAAAAAATCCAGAAAATCACATTGAAGGATTTTTAATGAATTAATTGGTAAATTCCTCGGTAAAATAAGTATTTGGTCAGTAACAAAAGTTCATCTCAGTACTTTGTTGTATACCCTTTGTTGGCAATGACAGAGGTGAAACATTTTCTGTAAGTCTTCACAAGGTTTTCACACACTGTTGCTGGTATTTTGGCCCATTCCTCCATGCAGATCTCCTCTAGAGCAGTGATGTTTTGGGGCTGTCGCTGGGCGACACGGACTTTCAACTCCCTCCAAAGATTTTCTATGGGGTTGAGATCTGGAGACTGGCTAGGCCACTCCAGGACCTTGAAATGCTTCTTACGAAGCCACTCCTTCGTTGCCCGGGTGGTGTGTTTGGGATCATTGTCATGCTGAAAGACCCAGCCACGTTTCATCTTCAATGCCCTTGCTGATGGAAGGAGGTTTTCACTCAAAATCTCACGATACATGGCCCCATTCATTCTTTCCTTTACACAGATCAGTCGTCCTGGTCCCTTTGCAGAAAAACAGCCCCAAAGTATAATGTTTTCACCCCCATGCTTCACTGTAGGTATGGTGTTCTTTCTCCTCCAAACACGACAAGTTGAATTTTTACCAAAAAGTTCTATTTTGGTTTCATCTGACCATATGACATTCTCCCAATCCTCTTCTGGATCATCCAAATGCTCTCTAGCAAACTTCAGACGGGCCTGGACATGTACTGGCTTAAGCAGGGGGACACGTCTGGCACTGCAGGATTTGAGTCCCTGGCGGCGTAGTGTGTTTCTGATGTAGCCTTTGTTACTTTGGTCCCAGCTCTCTGCAGGTCATTCACTAGGTCCCCCCGTGTGGTTCTGGGATTTTTGCTCACCGTTCTCGTGATCATTTTGACCTCATGGGGTGAGATCTTGCATGGAGCCCCAGATTGAGGGAGATTATCAGTGGTTTTGTATGTCTTCCATTTTCTAATAATTGCTCCCACAGTTGATTTCTTCACACCAAGCTGCTTACCTATTGCAGATTCAGTCTTCCCAGCCTGGTGCAGGTCTACAATTTTGTTTCTGGTGTCCTTTGACAGCTCTTTGGTCTTGGCCATAGTGGAGTTTGGAGTCTGACTGTTTGAGGTTGTGGACAGGTGTCTTTTATACTGATAACGAGTTCAAACAGGTGCCATTAATACAGGTAACAAGTGGAGGACAGAGGAGCCTCTTAAAGAAGAAGTTACAGGTCTGTGAGAGCCAGAAATCTTGCTTGTTTGTAGGTGACCAAATACTTATTTACCGAGGAATTTTCCAATTAATTCATTAAAAATCCTTCAATGTGATTTTCTGGATTTTTTTTCTCATTTTGTCTCTCATAGTTGAGGTATACCTATGATGAAAATTGGAGACCTCTCTCATCTTTTAAGTGGGAGAACTTGCACAATTGGTGGCTGACTAAATACTTTTTTGCCCCACTGTAAATATATATACACAGTGTGGAGCATTGTAGCTAGATGGAATAAAAAGCATAACCGTCTATTTAGTTACCCTAAATGGTATGAATATGTATCCATACATATTGTCACCCTCTGTAGCGACTGATATTGTCCTAGTTGTATACCGGAGGGGACCATTTATGTAAGTCTGTTGCATCTTTTGCATTCAATACTATTAGGTCGTCACGTTTTTTTTTTTTTTTTTTTTGCTATCTCTGCGAGCAGCCCTGCTTAGGTTATAAAGTCTGACAGCTGTAGGTAGGAAGGACCTGCGAAACCTCTCGGTTGTGCACCTGGGATGATGTAGTCTGCTGCTAAATGAGCTCCTCAGTGCATTCAGTATGTCCTGCATAGGGTGGAACTCGGACTCCAGCAGAAATGACAGTTTAGCCACCGTCCTTCTCTCTCCTATCTCCTCCACCGGATCAAGGCGCTGCCCCAGGACGGAGCTAGCTTTCTTGATCAGTTTGTTCAGTCTCTTCCTATCGGCTGCGGTAATGCCACTGCCCCAGCAGACCACTCCAAAAGTGATGGCTGATGCCACCACCGTGTCATAGAATGTCTTCAAGAGCACCCCTTGTACACCAAAAGACCTGAGTCTCCTCAGTAGGAACAGCCTGCGCTGTCTCTTCTTGTAGAGTGCATCGATATTGTGTGACCAGTTTAGTTTATTGTTCAGATGAACACCCAGGTACTTGTAGGATGTCACCATCTCAATGTCTGTTCCCTGTATGTTTACTGGTGCTGTGAGGGGTTGTCCTTGCCTGTGGCAGTCCATCACCAGCTCCTTAGATTTCCTCGCGTTGATCTGGAGGCAGTTCCAATGGCACCAGTCCACAAAGTCCTGGATAAGTCCTCTGTACTCAGCTTCATCTCCATTGGAGATGAGGCCGACGATCGCAGAGTCGTCAGAGAACTTATAATATAAACACACAGTGTTGAGCATTGTAGCTAGATGGAATGAAACAGTATAACAGTCTACTTAGTTATCCTACATGGTATGATTATGTACCCATACATATTGTCACCCTCTGTAGCTACCAGTATTTTCCTAGTTGTATACCGGAGGGGACCATTGTGTAAGTCTATTGCATCTTTTGCATTCAATACTATTAGGTTGTCACGTTTTTTTGCTATCTCTGCGAGCAGCCCTGCTTAGGTCTGACAGCCGTTGGTAGGAAGGACCTGCGAAACCTCTTGGTTGTGCACCTAGGGTGATGTAGTCTGCTGCTAAATGAGCTCCTTAGTTCATTCAGTATGTCCTGCATAGGGTGGAACTCGGACTCCAGCAGAGATGACAGTTTAGCCACCATCCTTCTCTTTCCCATCTCCTCCACTGGGTCAAGGCGCTGCCCCAGGACAGAGCTAGCTTTCTTGATCAGTTTGTTCAGTCTCTTCCTATCGGCTGCCGTAATGCCACCGCCCCAGCAGACCACTCCAAAAGTGATGGCTGATGCCACCACCGTGTCATAGAATGTCTTCAGCAGCGCCCCTTGTACACCAAAAGACCTGAGTCTCCTCAGTAGGAACAGCCTGTGCTGTCCCTTCTTGTAGAGTGCGTCGGTATTGTGTGACCAGTCTAGTTTATTGATCAGATGAACACCCAGGTACTAATAGGATGTCACCATCTCAATGTCTGTTCCCTGTATATTTACTGGTGCTGTGAGGGGTTGTCCTTGCCTGCGGCAGTCCACCATCAGCTCCTTAGTTTTCCTTGCGTTGATCTGGAGGCAGTTCCGATGGCACCAGTCCGCAAAGTCCTGGATAAGCCCTCTGTACTCAGCTTTATCTCCGTTGGAGATAAGGCCAACGATCGCAGAGTCGTCAGAGAACTTCTGTAGATGGCAGTGTGTTGTGTTGTGTGAGAAGTCCGCAGTATAAAGAGTGAACAGGAAGGGAGCCAACACCGTTCCCTGGGGGGCCCCCGTGCTACCGATGATCGTGTCGGACACACAGTCCCGGGTTCTCACAAACTGTGGCCAGTTTGTGAGGTGGTCCAGGATCCATGATGACAGGTGCTGGTCCACCCCTGCGCACAGCAGCTTGTCCTTCAGGATCATCGGTTGGATGGTGTTGAAAGCACTGGAGAAGTCAAAGAACATGATCCTCACTGTATTCCCGGGCTTCTCCAGGTGGAACAGAGAACGGTGAAGGAGGAAGATGACCGCATCCTCCACCCCGATGCCATGCTGGTAGGCGAACTGGAGTGGATCCATTGCTGGACCCACCAGGGGGCGGAGGTGAACAAGGAGCAGTCTCTCCAGGGTCTTCATCATGTGGGACATCAGGGCCACTGGTCTGTAGCTGTTCAGATCTTTGGGGTGGGAAGTCTTTGGTACAGGTACCACACAAGATGTTCTCCACAACTGTGGCACCCTCCCCAGCTTCAGGCTCAGGTTGAAGATGTGCTCCACAATCCCACACAGCTGGTCTGCACAGGACTTGAGGAGCTTTGCGCTGATGCCGTCCGGTCCCGACGCCTTCCTCGCCTTGATCTTCCTCAGCTCCATCCTCACTTGGGTCTTAGTGAGGGTCAGGTTGGGGGGCTGTGTGTTGGGAGTGGGGGGAGATGGTGGAGTGGGGAGTGGGCAGCAGGACTTGATGTCTTCAGTGGCAGCAGTGGTTGTTGTGCAGTCGGGGGGAGGGCGGTTGGTCAAACCTATTATAAAACAGGTTCAGATTGTTCGCCCACTCCCTGCCCCCCGTGGCCTTGGGGGAGGTATTCTGGAGCCCAGAGATGGTTTTAAGGTTTCTCCAGACCCCGCTGATGTTGCTCTGTTGCAGCTTGTCCTCAATCTTCTTCCTGAAGCTGTCCTTGCCTTCTCTGATCTTCCTCCTCAGCTCCCTCTGTACGGGCTTCAGCATCTCCCTGTTCCCCAACCTGAAGATCCTCTTCTTCTCTCTCAGAAGTGTTTTTATCTCAGGGTTGATCCAGGGTTTGTTGTTTGAGCAACACCCTATGGTCTTGGTGGGTACGGTGTTGTCCACACAGAAGCTGATGTAGTCCGTGATGGTGTGAGTGAGGCCATTGATGTCCTCACCATGTGGATCGCAGAGCTGCTCCCAGGCGGTGGTTTCAAAACAGTCCTTTAGAGCGCCATTGCCTCCCCAGACCATAACTTCACTGTGCGCAGGGCCGGAGGTTGTCTGTGTACTAGGGGTTTGTACACTATATAGGGGTTAGCTAACTATAGACCAATCTCTAATCTGTCATATCCTAGTGAGCGCTCGCCCCCTCCTTCCCACTCTCTTTTTCATCTCAGGTAATTAATGCATCTGGAAGGATTGATGCACCTGCTGCCTCTGCCAAGCCAGCGTTTATCAGGACCATCTCTTCACTGTTTCTACACTGGCTCCTTTGGGTATACTGCCATGAAAGCAGAAATAAACTAGCAAGTTGTGTCGAATTTCAGGATTCACTTACCTGAGCACTCTCTATCTCTCTTCTTTCCCGCCAGGTTGCTGCCATCTGAGCAGTGCGTCTTAAGGGATTGCGGTGCTCTCACCAGCCTCGTTGTCTCTCCCCCTTCAGCTCCTACTCTCCACCCAGTCAGACACTGCCCATCTCCCCTTTCCTTCCTCACCAGCTTCACCCTGCTGCTTTGTCTCCTCTTGCTGTAACGGATCTGTACCGGATTGTCGTTTCACCCCACATAAGTGGCGAAATTTACATTTCCCTTATCCTTCTCCATTCCTCCCACTAACCAGCTCTCGTCTCTTCTCCACAGGCTGTTGTTCCCCAGGCGAGTGACAGTTTTTCCTGTAATCCTGCCTTTTAAAAATTTAATAAGTCAAAGTCAAAGTGCCTTTATTGGCATTCCATTGCTCATGAACAATGCAACGAAATTGAGATACTGCTCCCTAAAAACAAACTATCACACTCACAGTTCACTCATGCATTTAACATTCTCATAATTACAACAATAAATAATGCTTGAAACAATATCACCTAAAAGTTGAATACAATATGTACATAGCAATAATGAAAACATACTGAGAGATAAATATATAAGACCAGCTTATACACACAGGGTTATTGCTACAAAATAACCTAAAATAACAAATAATATCAGCAGTCTGTGCGTGTTACATAAATCTGTTCAAAATACGTACTGCTGCTGGGAAGAAAAAACTATGATTAAACCTGGTAGTCCGGGTTTTATGGGATCTGTACCGCTTTCCCAAGGGGAGCAAGTGAAAGAAATCATGGCCTGGATGAGTGCAGTCTTTAATGATGGCAGTAGCTCTGTTGAGGTACCGAGACCTGGAAATCTCTTCCAGAGAAGGGAGAGAACAGCCAGTGATTTTTTGCTCAGTCTTGATCACTCTCTGGAAGGCTTTGCGGTCTGCGGCTGAACAGCCCTCATACCAAACCGTGATGTAATAAAGAGTCAGATGTCCTCTTCTGTGTTTTCCTTGGTGCAGAACCCTGCACTTGAGCTGTTTATTCAGTCGATATGACAGAAGGAGCCAGCCAAGATGGCAGCTCAGCGGGTGCTGCAGCAACGGAGCACTCCGCGCTCCACCGCCTCAACATTACAGAGACAAGTGGCCTTACTCACCCAGCAGCTGCAGACAATCACGCAGCAGCTGGGCACTTTTTCTGATCATTTGGCTCACATGTCGGCCCCGGTTACTCCGGCCCCTCCTGCAGCCTCTGGTACTTCATTCGCCGAATGACCTCCATTCCCTCACCAGCCTCGTATGCTGGGGAGGTGGGGGAATGCAGGGACTTTCTCTGCCAGGTTCAGCTTTACTTGTGCCAGGTGGGGAAGGAGTATCCAGAAGACCTCTCCAGAATTCATTACTTAACCCTCCTGCTTCAGGGCCGGGCCCTTAGTTGGGCTTGGTCCATACTCGACAGCCAGGGGGGAGCAAACCTGACATTTGACTAATTTGTGGCTGATTTCTCTGGCAGTTTTGACCATAACGGAGAGCAAGGAGAACATTATGAGCCACCTCTTGTCACTCCATCAGGGTAGCCAGTCGGTGGCCGACTACTCGGTGGAGTTTTGGGTCGAAGCGTCGGACTCTGGATGGAATGATGTTGCTTTACGCAGTGCGTTCCTAAACGGTTTAAACCCTCACCTCCGTGACAACCTGGTGGTTAATGCTGTTCCCGCCTCCCTGGATGGTCTCATCGATCAAGCGGCCAGGTTTGATAGCCTATTCCACGAGTGTGCGGAGGAGCACAGCTCCTCCTCTCGCCCATCCATTGTGTGTGTGCCCACGGCGGCTACTGACTCAGGTGGCTCAGATTCCTCTTCCGATCCCACGGAGCTTGGCCAGTTCCGCCTCTCTCAGGAGTACCAGCGACGGAAGAGGATTTACACGTACATGTGTTGTGGCTCACTTAAGCACAATCTGGACACGTGCCACCTGCAGCCAAAAGACACGGCCCATCAGTAGCCCTGGGGGGTCTGACGGGCGGCAATCATTCACATCCCCCAGGTAATTTCTCAATTTCAGCCCTGGTTCAATTGCCGGGGGTCAAGAGGAGGGTTTCTGCCCTCATTAATTCAGGGGAAGAATAAAATTTCATCTCCTGCCAGCTCATTCAGGAGATGGGTGTCATGTCCTGGTGAGCTCTCGCCCCCACCATTCCGTTTCCTCTGCTTTACTAATCATCTCATCTGATGCACCTGCTGATTCTGCTGAGCCAGCGTTTATAAGGAACTGCTCTTCAGTGATTCAACGCTGGCTTTTTTGGGTACACTGCCTTTAGCAGAATAAGTTCTAACGTGTAAGGTCTCTGTGTTAAGTAATTTACCTGACACATTGTTCTCCTCCTCCTTCTTCAGGTTGCTGCCAATGGAGCGGTGCGTCTCCAGGAGTTTCGGTGCACTAACCAGCCTGTTGCTCTTCCGCTGCAGTTCCTCCACTCCACCCGGTCAGACGCAGCTCACCATTTCCATTTCCAGCAGTTCCGACCTGCTGGTCCATCTCTTTTGCTGGGTCCTTAGCCGGTCTCTCTCTCTCTCTCTCTCCTATGTAAGTGGTACTGCTTGGATTTCCCAATCCTCCTCCATTCCTTTTTCTAATCAGCCTCGCTTCTCTGTCTGCAGGTTTGCTGCTCCTCTGGCGAATGACTGGGTTTTCCTCAAGATTGCTCTTTTGAACGCTTGGGATCAGTCCGCCAAGGTCTCCGCCTTTGACCGCCACCTAATCCACATAGCACCGGACCCCCATGATCCCTCCTGCAGGTGGTGAACCCACTGGAGGGCGGACCCATGTAACTCCTTCGGGCTGAGCCTGGCCGGGTCCCATGGGTGGAAACCCGGCCACCAGACGCTAACCTTCGAGCCCCTCCCCCAGGCCTGGCTCCAGGGTGGGGCCCCGGTAACCCCATACCGGGCGGGGTACACTGAATCCTTGATATACAATTTATCATGAGAGTCTGTTGGATCGTTCTTAGTCTGGCCCTTCACCCAGGACCAGTTTGTCTTGGGAGACCCTATCAGAGGCAAATTGCCCCGGACAACATAGCTCCTGGGATCACTGGGGCACACAAACCCCCCACCACGATAAGGTGACGATCCATGAGGAGGAATCAGCACCTCCAAGTCCGAGTCCATGGTCCTCAGCCGGAAAAAGGTGGATTGTCCTTTCCGGGTTGGGGACAGGCTCCTGCCCCAAGTGGAGGAGTTTAAGTATCTTGGGGTCTTGTTCACGAGTGAGGGGAAAATGGAGCGAGAGATCGACAGACGGATTGGAGCAGCATCTGCAGTGATGCAGACGTTGTACCGGTCTGTTGTGGTGAAGAGGGAGCTGAGTTCTAAGGCAAAGATGTCGATTTACCAGTCAATCTACGTTCCTACTCTCACCTATGGTCACGAGCTTTGGGTAATGACTGAAAGAACGAGATCGCGGATACAAGTGGCTGAAATGAGCTTTCTCCGTAGGATTGCTGGACTCACCCTCAGAGATAGGGTGAGGAGCTCAGTCATCCGGGAGAGGCTCAGAGTAGAACCACTGCTCCTCCACATTGAAAGCAGTAAGTTGAGGTGGTATGGGCATCTGATTAGGATGCTTCCTGGACGCCTCCCACTTGAGGTGTTTCAGGCATGTCCCACTGGGAGGAGACCCCGGGGCAGACCCAGCACTCGGTGGAGAGACTATGTCTTCCAGCTGGTCTGGGAACACCTTGGTATCCCCTCTGAAGAGCTGGAGCAGGTGGCTGGGGAGAGGGAAGTCTGGGCTTCTCTGCTTGAACTGCTGCCTCCGCGACCCGGACCTCCGGAAAAGCGGTAGAAGATGGATGGATGGATGGATGCTCTTTTGTAATTAAATAAACAGTCAAGGCTGCACGGTGGCGCAGTGGTTTAGCACTGTGGCAGCACAGTTTTACCCTCGGCCGGGGGACCGCGGGGATCATGAGATCGTGGGTTCGATCCCAGCCCCCGACCAACAGTGAGCTGTGTGGAGTTTGCATGTTCTCCCCGTGTTGCGTGGGTTTACTCCGGGATTTCTCCGGTTTCCTCCCGCACACCAAAAACATGTAGGTTTAGGGCGCTCGCGCACGCAGCGACCAGCAGCCGGTGGCTTGTCACCAGACTGCAAACCAAGTCTACCTACGGGTACAAATAAGTAACAAAAAAAACAAAACAAAAAAATAACGTATTTTATCAATGACGTCCTCAGTGATATGGTTAATCAATTTGTTTTTGTGTATTTAGATGACATTTTGATTTTCTCTCGCACCCCAGAGGAGCATCAGATCCATGTAAGAGCGGTGTTACAGTGGCTCTTAGACAATCAACTCTATGTCAAGGTGGAGAAGTGCGAGTTTTCCACCAACTCCACTTCTGGGAGCTGGGAAACAAGAGCTGGGAAATGAGAGCGGAGCGGAGCGGCCGATCATCCAGCTAGCTAAACAGCTGTTCAGTAGCTTTGCACTGCAACTTTCAGCTTCTTCCCTCCAGACGGAGGCTTGCTGTCCCAAAAAGTAAAACCCAGCACTACAAAAACAGTTTTGTTCCTGCTGCTGTCAAAGAGTTGAACAAGCTGTAACAATATATTGCACATAATTTAGGTACCTATTTATTAACTCCATTTTATATTTACTTATTTTTGTAGGATGTTACTTGGGTTCTAAATATTTTATTGAGTTTTAGACCTTTGAGTTTTTAACCTCTTTGACTAGTTTTTAAGTTTTAATATGACCCTTCTCTCTTATCTCTGGTTTTTCTCTCATCTCTTTGTCTTTTTATACCCTGATTGATGGAGCCTTGAGTATTTTTATCATGTTCATAGTCAATTTCATGTGTGCCTGTGTTTGTGTCTATGTTGAATGTAATTTGTGGCTTGTAAATATGGATGTCACCAGACTGCAAAACAAATCTACCTACGGGTACAAATAAAGGAACCTGAACCTGAACCTGAACCTAGTCAACACAAATCGTCTGGGATCATGGGTCCCAAGAAAGCTCAATAGACTGAGGAGGTGGACGATATTAAAAGATCCTTTGTCTTCTTGGCGGAAGAGATTTCTGCTGTTAAGCTGCAGCAAAAAAACATTCTTGACCTGCTCGAGGAGGGGAAAGCGCTGCGGATCCAGAATGCCGAGAAAGATAAGAGGCTGGCCTATCTGGAGAGCAGGGTGGCGGATCTGGAACAATACACCCGGGTGAACGACGTGATCATCACTGGGCTCCACATTAAATTCCGATGATATGCTTGGGTGGTGGCAGCGGACAGCAGAGGGGGCCTTGATGAGCTGGAAGCCAAATCCACGGAGCAACAAGTGGTGGCCTTCATGCAGTCCAAAGGGATCCAGCTGGACTGTAACACCACTGAGGCCTGCCACCCTCTGACCAGGAAAAACAGCGACAAACCGGCTGTGATCATGAGGTTTGTGAATAGAAAACACAAGACTGCGCTGCTAAAACAAGGTAGGAAACTGAAAGGAACAAATATTTTCATGAACGAGCACCTCACAAAAGAAAATGCAGAAATAGCCAGAAAAGCAAGATACCTGAGAAAGCAGAAAAAGATTCAAAACACCTGGACATCAAACTGTAAAATATACATTAAATTAAACGGATCACCTGAAGAAGCCAAGATCATTAACATCCGTAACATTATGGAACTGGACAAATATCAATGAATATTATGAACTGGAGTCACAGCAACAAGAGACAATTGTAGGACACTGAAGGATTCTACTCATCTGCTACAAGACATTTAACAACATGAAACAAAAGATCAACAAACAGGAACAACAGGAACTGAAAGTTTTTGAATATACGGATCACAACCCACAGGACGTAAAATATAACATAGACCCTGATAATAATTTATTTAGCTCCATCAATAATGACTGTAGTTACTACACGGATGAACAGTTTAACACAATGGTAACATCTGATTTCAATATTTCTATGATCCACTTCAACAGCAGAAGTCTCTATGCCAACTTTAATAACATTAAAGATTATTTACATCAGTTTAAAGAGCCATTCAATATTGTGGCAATATCAGAGACGTGGCTCAGTGAAGAGAAAGGAGTGGATTTTACCATGGATGGCTATGAATTAAATTATATAAATAGAAAAGTGAAAAAAGGAGGAGGAGTTGCAATTTATGTTGACAAGAGCTTGAAATACAAGGTTGTTGAAAATCTGTCAGTAACTGTGGATGATTTATTTGAATGTATTACAATAGAAATCTGTCTGGACAATGTGAAGAATATAGTAGTGAGCTGTGGCTATAGAACACCTGGATCAAACATTGACTTATTTAAGGACTGGATGGAAAAAATGTATGCAAAACTAACTCATAAAGTTATGTTCATCTGTGGGGATTTCAATATAGATCTGATGAACTCAAAGCAACATAGTTTGACAGAAGAATTTATCAACACAATGTACAGTATGGGTTTACATCCAACAATTACCGGACCTAGCAGAATCCCGTCACACAGTGCCACACTAATAGATAACATATTCACAAACATTATGGAAAATAAAATCAGGAGTAGGCTTTTATTGAATGATATCAGTAACCACCTGCCCATTTTTGTTGTCTATCAGTGTGATTATAGGAATGAATTTTTAAGAAATTCATTCATTCATTCATTCAAACAGTTTTAAGAAATGCCTATCATGCCTCTCCCGTGCAGCTCTGGGTTTTTCTGACCACTGTCTGCTCCATCTTATTCCAACATACAGACAGAAACTAAAAACTTCCAAGTCTGTTGTAAGGACTGTGAAGAAATGGACAGGAATCAAAGCTGAAGTTACAAGCCTGCTTTGACTGTACAGATTGGAGTGTTTTTGAAGCTGCAGCCATTAACCTGAATGAACTCACTGACACTGTGACATCATACATCTGTTTCTGCGAGGACATGTGTGTGCAGACCAAGACCTTCTGCACATACAACAACAATAAACCCTGGTTCATTCCTAAACTGAAGCAGCTACGTCAGACTAAGGAGGAGGCCTACAGGACTGGTGACTGGACTCTGTACAAGCGGGCCAGAAACATGCTGACAAAGGAGATCAGGCTTCTAAGAGGAGCTACAGTGTGAAGTTACAAAAAAACTTCTCAGCCAACAACTCTGCTTCTGTCTGGAGAGGCCTGCAGAATATCACCAACTACAGGAGACCATCCCCCCACCCTGTGGAAAACCTCCAGCTGGCTAACAACCTAAACAGTTTTTACTGCAGGTTTGAAAAGAACCTACAGTTCTCACCTCCCACCCACACAAAAGGATTATCTGCAGCCCCAGGAACTCCATCCCTCCTCCACTCTGACCTCCCACCAGCACTAACGATCTGTGAAGAGGAGGTGCGCCAGGTCTTTCAGAGACAAAAGATCAAAAAGGCTGCAGGACCTGATGGTGTGTCTCCATCCTGCCTGAGAGTCTGCTCCAACGAGTTGGCCCCCATCTTCACCCGGATCTTTAACAGATCACTGGAGCTGCGTGAAGTGCCTTCCTGCTTCAAACGCTCCATCATCATTCCAGTTCCCAAGAAACCCTCTGTTACAGGATTAAACGACTACAGACCTGTTGCCCTGACCTCTGTGGTCATGAAATCCTTGGAGAGATTGGTGCTGAACCACCTGAAGGTCATCACAGGCCCCCTGATGGACCCACTGCAGTTTGCCTACCGGTCAAACAGGTCAGTGGATGATGCAGTGAATATGGGACTACACTACATCCTGCAACATCTCAACTCCCCAGGGACGTACGCCAGGATCCTGTTTGTCGACTTCAGCTCAGCGTTCAACACCATCATCCCAGGCATTCTTCATCAGAAACTCCTCCAGCTCAAGGTGCCCCCCCTCCACCTGCCAGTGGATCTCCAGCTTTCTGACTGACAGGTGGCAACAGGTGAAGCTAGGGAGATTTACATCCAGCTCCCGAAAAATTAGTACTGGCGTCCTCCAAGGATGTGTCCTTTTCCCACTGCTCTTCTCCCTCTACTCCAACGACTGCACCTCAGAGGACCCTTCGGTGAAGCTCCTGAAGTTTGCGGATGACACCACAGTCATCGGTTTGATCCGGGATGATGATGAGTCTGCATACAGGCGGGAGGTGGAGCAGCTGATCCTCTGGTGCGGCCAGAACCATCTTGAACTTAACCCAGCCAAAACGGTGGAGATGACTGTGGATTTCAGGCGACACCCCCCTTCATTCCCCCCACTCACCATCCTCAACAGCACAGTGTCCACTGTGGACTCCTTCAAGTTTCTGGGTACCACAATCTCCCAGAACCTGAAGTGGTCCTCCCATATAGACACTGTCTGGAAAAAGGCCCAGCAGAGGTTGTTTTTTCTGCGTCAGCTCAAGAAGTTTGATTTGCCTCAGGAGCTGCTGGTTGTCTTCTACACCGCCATCATCCAATCTGTCCTCTGCTTTCCCATCACTGTCTGGTTTGGATCTGCCACTAAACAGGACAAGACCAGACTGCAGCGGATCATTAAGTCTGCGGAGAGGATCATTGGTACCGACCTACCCTCCATTGAGAACTTATATCGGTCCATAACCAGGAAACAGGCGGGAAACATCTGTGCTGACCCGTCACACCCCGGCCACAAACTGTTTGAACTTCTATCTTCTGGTCGTCGTTACAGATCACTGAAGGTCAAAACCACCCGTCACAGAAACAGTTTCTTTCCTCAAGCCATCACTCTGATGAACTCCTAACATTCACCTAGTCCTACCTGTTGCTGTACTCATGACTTTTCATCCATTCTTACATTGCACATAACTCTCACACTGCTTTTTACTTCATCCATCCATCCATCCATCTTCTACCGCTTTTCCGGAGGTCCGGGTCGCGGAGGCAGCAGTTCAAGCAGAGAAGCCCAGACTTCCCTCTCCCCAGCCACCTGCTCCAGCTCTTCAGAGGGGATACCAAGGCGTTCCCAGACTAGCTGGGAGACATAGTCTCTCCACCGAGTCCTGGGTCTGCCCCGGGGTCTCCTCCCAGTGGGACGTGCCTGAAACACCTCAAGTGGGAGACGTCCAGGAGGCATCCTAATCAGATGCCCACACCACCTCAACTGACTCCTTTCAATGTGGAGGAGCAGCGGTTCTACTCTGAGCCTCTCCCGGATGACTGAGCTCCTCACCCTATCTCTGAGGGTGAGTCCAGCAATCCTACGGAGAAAGCTCATTTCAGCCGCTTGTATCCGCGATCTCGTTCTTTCGGTCATTACCCAAAGCTCGTGACCATAGGTGAGAGTAGGAACGTAGATTGACTGGTAAATCGACAGCTTTGCCTTAGAACTAAGCTCCCTCTTCACCACAACAGACCGGTACAACGTCCGCATCACTGCAGATGCTGCTCCAATCCGTCTGTCGATCTCTCGCTCCATTTTCCCCTCACTCGTGAACAAGACCCCAAGATACTTAAACTCCTCCACTTGGGGCAGGAGCCTGTCCCCAACCCGGAGAGGACAATCCACCTTTTTCCGGCTGAGGACCATGGACTCGGACTTGGAGGTGCTGATTCTCATCCCAGCCGCTTCACACTCAGCGGCAAACCGTCCCAGCAAGAGCTGTAGGTCATTGCTGGATGAAGCCAACAGGACAACATCATCTGCAAACAACAGAGATGAGATCCTGTGGTCACCAAGCATGACACCCTCCATTCCCTGGCTGCGCCTAGAAATCCTGTCCATAAAAATTATGAACAGGACCGGTGACAAAGGGCAGCCCTGGCGGAGTCCAACTCTCACTGGGAATGACTCCGACCGAGTGTTGGCAATACGAACTAAACTCTCACAACGGTCGTACAGAGACCGAATAGCTCGTAACAACAAGCCCGATACCCCATACTCCCGAAGCACCCCCCACAAAAATCCACGAGGGACGCGGTCAAATGCCTTCTCCAAGTCCACAAAACACATGTAAACTGGTTGGGCAAACTCCCACGAACCCTCAAGAATTCTCGAGAGGGTAAAGAGCTGGTCCGATGTGCCACGGCCAGGACGAAAACCACATTGCTCCTCCTGAATCCGAGGTTCGACCAACGGCCGGACTCTCCTCTCCAGTACCTTGGCATAGACCTTCCCAGGGAGGCTGAGGAGTGTGATCCCTCTAAAGTTGGAGCACACCCTCCGGTCCCCTTTTTTGAAGAGAGGAACCACCACCCCGGTTTGCCATGCCAAAGGCACTGCCCCCGACCTCCACGCAATGTTGCAGAGGCGTGTCAACCATGACAACCCAACAACATCCAGGGCCTTGAGGTACTCGGGGCGAATCTCGTCCACCCCCGGGGCCCGGCCACCAAGGAGATTTTTAACCACCTTGGCGACCTCAGCCCCTGTGATAGGCGAGTCATCCCCCTCGTCCCCAAACCCTGCTTCCTCTGTGGAAGGCGTATCAGTGGGATTGAGGAGATCCTCGAAGTATTCCTTCCACCGCCCGACGATATCCCCAGTTGAAGTCAACAGTGTCCCATCCGCACCATACACAGTGTGGACGGGGAGCTGCTTTCCCCTCCTGAGCCGCCGAACAGTTTGCCAGAATCTCTTTGAAGCCGACCGAAAGTCTTGTTCCATGGCCTCACCGAACTCCTCCCATACCCGGGTTTTTGCTTCAGCAACCACCCGAGCTGCACTCCGCTTGGCCTGCCGGTACACCTCAGCTGCTTCGGGAGTCCCACAAGCCAACCAAGCTTGATAGGACTCCTTCTTCAGCTTAATGGCCCCCCTCACCACTGGTGTCCACCACTTGGTTCGGGGGTTGCCACCACGAGATGCACCGACCACCTTGCGGCCGCAGCTCTGGGCCGCCGCTTCAACAACAGAGGTGGAGAACATGGCCCATTCAGACTCCATGTCTCCAGACTCCCTCGGGATGTGGTTGAAGTTCTTCCGGAGGTGGGAGTTGAAGACCTCCCGGACAGGGGCCTCAGCCAGACGCTCCCAGCACACCCTCACTATACATTTGGGTCTACCAGGTCTGAATGGCTTCCTCCCCTGCCATCGGATCCAACTCACCACCAGGTGGTGATCAGTTGACAGCTCTGCACCTCTCTTTACTCGGGTGTCCAAGACATACGGTCGCAGGTCTGATGATACGATAACAAAATCGATCATCGACCTGCGGCCTAGGGTGTCCTGGTGCCAGGTGCACATATGGACACCCTTATGCTTGAACATGGTGTTCGTTATGGACAGACTGTGGTTAGCACAGAAGTCCAATAACTGAACACCACTCAGGTTCAGATCGGGCAGGCCGTTCCTCCCAATCACCCCCCTCCAGGTTTCACTGTCGTTGCCCACGTGCGCATTGAAGTCCCCCAGTAGGACAATGGAGTCTCCAGGAGGAGCACCCTCCAGCACCCCAGTCACAGACTCCAAAAAGGGTGGGTACTCTGAAACATCATTTGGTGCATAGGCACAAATGATGGTCAGGACCCGTTTCCCAACCCGAAGGCGCAGGGAAGCAACCCTTTCGTCCACCGGGGAAAACTCCAATATAGAGGCAGCAAGGTGGGGCGATACAAGAATACCTACCCCTGCTCGTCGCCTCTCGCCCGGGGCAACTCCAGAAAAGGCCAAGCTCCAGCCCCTCTCCAGGAGACTGGTTCCGGAACCGGAGCTGTGTGTTGAGGTGAGGCCGACTATATCTAGCCGGTATCGCTCAATCTCGTACACCAGCTCAGGCTCCTTCCCCACCAGAGAGGTGACATTCCACGTACCAAAAGCCAGTTTAGAAAGCTTGGGATCAGTCCGCCAAGGTCTCCGCCTTTGACTGCCACCTAATCCACATAGCACCGGACTTCCATGATCCCTCCTGCAGGTGGTGAACCTACTGGAGGGCGGACCCATGTAACTCCTTCGGGCTGAGCCCGGCCGGGTCCCATGGGTGGAAACCTGGCCACCAGACGCTAGCCTTCGAGCCCCTCCCCCAGGCCTGGCTCCAGGGTGGGGCCCCGGTAACCCCATACCGGGCGGGGTACACTGAATCCTTGATATACAATTTATCATGAGAGTCTGTTGGATCGTTCTTAGTCTGGCCCTTCACCCAGGACCAGTTTGTCTTGGGAGACCCTATCAGAGGCAAATTGCCCCGGACAACATAGCTCCTGGGATCACTGGGGCACGCAAACCCCCCCACCACGATAAGGTGACGATCCATGAGGGGGCTTTTTACTTCATTCACATTATATCACTGAATCTGAGTCCACATTGAAATACTGTGTGACTGTATATTTTTTCATATATTTCTGCAAAGTGTGGTTAGTCTGAGTAAATAACTGCATATATTCCTGTATATATTTGCATCCTTTTATAGAAACGTGGACAGACTGTAATTTACTGTACATACTCTGTTGTCATTGAATCCTTATTTAAATCCTCCACCTGAACAACGAGAGCAAGTTTTTAGCCAAAGTCAAATTCCTTGTATGTGTTGTGCATACTTGGCCAATAAAGCTGATTCTGATTCTGATTCTGATTCTGAATGAATGAATGAATGAATGAATGAATGAATGAATCTTTATTTTGGATAGATTAAAAGTAAAGATTAAAAGAAACAGAATAATATAACAAAGGGGAAAAAAATCCAACAAGGTCAAATTAAACAACAACTCCTCTGATTATCCAGTTCAACATCAGTTATGTGAAATGGGTGATGGCTGAAGCCGCAGCTTATATTGCCCACCCATATTCCATCCAAGATTTCAAAAGAAAAACAAAACAAGAGCAATTACAATTCAGAACAAAGCTAAGACAAAATGTGACAAAAAAAACAAAAAAACTAAGCTACATCACAACACAGGCTGGATATGACAATCCTGATGTGATTTTCCATGTCATCTTGTATATATGTTTGGAGTATTTCTTCCTTTTGTTTAAATTGTCCAAGCGTTGTACATGATTTTAATTCAGGTCCAAAATCGTTCCATAATCTGACTCCTTGCACTGAAACACAGTGTTGCTTGGTGGTAGTTCTCACTGAAGGTTTTTGAAATATACATGTTCCTCTGAAATGATATTGTTTCTCCCATATTTGGAACAACTTTTGGATATTTGCGAGCAGTGATAGATTCTTCACTTTAAACATTATTACTGCAGTTTTAAAGTCAACCAGATCTTTCAACTTGAGAGCTTTTAATTTAAAGGGAGAAAAAGTATACCAAAAATATTAAATATAAATGAATAAGAACCGAAGAATCAATGTATTTACTGGCAAAGGAATTATTAATACAAGACTGGAATATAGTTTGTGATGAAAATGATATAAATAAAGCATATGATAATTTTTACAAATATTTCAATCATTGTACAATAAAAACTGTCCTATAAAACAAAACAGTGACAGACAACAAAAGAAAAATATTCCTTGAGTCACCAAGGGGTTAATAAATGCATGTAAAAAGAAGAATACATTATATAAACAATTCATTAAGTGCACAACGGTGGAGGCTGAGATCAAATAGAAAAGATATAAAAAACAAGCTTACTAATATAATGAGGACCTGTAAGAAAGAATATTACAACAGAATATTAGAGGAAAATAAAAATAACTTAAGAGGAATATGGCAAGTACTCAATGGGATTATTAGTAATCGACCTAAGAATGCTAATTATCCAGAATATTTTATTGAAAATGGCAATTTGATAAATAATATGGAAGATGTGGTCAGTGGTTTCAATAAATTTTTTGTAAACGTTGGTCCTGAATTAGCAAAATCAATAGTGACACCAGAAACAAACAACAGTGGTTCTGTGAAAGAAATAGAGGATAGAAATCCAAACACAATCTTTTTGGGTGCAGTTAGTGAAAAGGAAATTATCGAGACTGTGAGTAAATTTAAGAACAAAAAACTCAACGGACTGGAATGAAATTGACATGACAATAGTGAAAAAAGTAATTGAAGGAATTGTTAAGCCACTCACCCACATCTGTAACCTGTCATTTCAAACTGGTACATTTCCAGACAAAAAGAAAATAGCAAAAGTAATACCTCTATACAAAACAGGAGACAGTCATTGTTTCACAAATTACAGGCCAGTCTCTTTACTCTCACAATTCTCCAAAATACTTGAAAAAAATCTTCACTAAGACACTGGATGATTTCATTGAAAAACACAACCTCCTTACAGATAGCCAGTATGGTTTGAGAGCAGATAAATCTACATCTTTGGCACTGATCGAACTTATAGAAGAAATTACTAGTTGTATAGACAAAAAAAAGTTTGCTGTAGGAGTATTTATAGATTTAAAGAAAGCTTTTGACACGATTGACCACAGAATACTACTAAGGAAACTGGAAAGGTATGGGATAAGAGGGGTAGGACTGAGGTGGGTGGAAAGTTATTTAAGTAACAGACAACAATTTGTACAAATTGGTGAGCACAAATCACCCTTCATGGACATCACTTGTGGTGTGCCCCAGGGGTCAGTTTTGGGACCCAAACTCTTTATCTTATATATAAATGACATATGCCAAGTATCAAAAATTCTGAAATTTATTTTGTTTGCGGATGACACAAATATCCTTTGCACTGGTGAGAATTTGACGCAGGTTTTAGAGGTGGTCACAAATGAAATGAAAAGGTTAACGCAGTGGTTCAACAAAAATAAATTATCTCTAAATCTAAAAAAACCCCAAAGATTATGTTGTTTGGAAATTATAAAATAAATCATGAAATAATGGTAACGATAGATGATACCAGAATAGAAACAGTACAGGAAAATAAGTTTCTGGGGGTGACGCTAGACAATAAAATCTGCTGGAAACCTCACATCAGTCACATCCGGGCCAAGTTAGCAAAATGTATAGGCATACTGGGGAAGACAAGACACTTCTTGGACTATAAATCATTGGTCTTATTGTACAGTTCACTGTTTTTACCTTATCTTAACCACTTGCACTCCGTTGTTCCGCGGGCGGGCAAGTCTCTGCGTCCTAGGACGCATGAGGGCACACAAGAGCGCCCTCGTGCGCGCTTGGACGCATGACGCATGATGGTGGTGATGGTGATGTAGTGGCGTCCAAGCACCACTCAAAAAAAAACTGCAGAGACAGCCACGAACAGATTAGTTCATCTGATTGACCTCTCATTCGACTAATAAGAGCCTTGAATTGGGTTTCTGAAACCTTGAAGAGCCAATGAATGAAAATCTAGGAAGGAGGACCCGCCTACTGTGAACGCAGGAGCCAATTGAAGCACAGAAATTCAGGCTGGGTGAAGAGAGATTTACTGCTGCAGCAGATGAAAACAAAGAACGCTGGACGAATCTACTACAGACCCCGCAGCATGGAGAACACCCACAAGTGGGACCTGCACTCATTCCAGCAGAATAGACGTTTAGGATTTTCTTCCGTCATCATAGACCGACGACAAAGGTCGTAAATCATTCACCAAAACCGCAATAATGGAATTATGTTTTGATCGGGATCCACGAGCCGAGCAGCGTCGCGTTCGTCTTACAATGGGGAAGAGAAGTTCGCCACGACTCTGCTGCTGTGAAGAGGTAAGGTGTTATAAGCTAAATTATTATTTTTCCCTGAAAACTGTAATCCAAAAATGACTTTTGACCGATCGGTAAATTACAACTGTACTGCGCACGAAGTACGAAGTGCGTGCGCCGCGATAAACGGTTCATTTGCCGTGTTCGGACCGTGAACGCCCCCCCCCCCCCCGCGGCAGAAGAGGAGCGGGGGGGGGCGTTCACGGTCCGAACGCCCCCGGTCCGCGGGGGGAAGCGTATGAGTCTATTCCTTCATGTAGCGATGGCCGTCTTCTGCAGCGAGGGGGGGGGGACAACCCCCCCACACACACACACACAGTAGCGAGGGGGGGGGCAACCCCACACACACACACAGTAGCGAGGGGGGGGGGGCGCTGTGAAAACATGCAAGGAGTGTAATCCATCATGTGGCGAGGGCCGAACTCCCGTCTTTTTTAGCGGGGGGGGGGGGGACAACCCCCCACACACACACAGACACAGCCCTGAGTGTGACCTTTCATTAGAGCCCAAAATGAAGATTCTACATTGAATTATTCAAAAGTTACAGATGTTTTTCCAAACTGTGCCATTTGGCACAATTTGGCACAGTTCCAAAACGCCTGGGAACAGCCTGAGAACAAAGCTGTGTAAAATATTAATTTTTTGTGGTATTGTTACCAAATTTGGATCTCAGCTGGATAACACTTGGTTCTACATTTCTGTTGCATTTTCCAGCCGAATCGGACAGCTGTGTGTTATTTGCAAGCATTTGTATCCAAAAAAACACCGTGTCCAAATTTTTTTTCTTCAAGTTCAGTATGTTTAGATGACTGTAACTCAGTGGCCGGAGCACGTAGAGAGATTATGTTTTTTTTTGCCAAAAAATTCAAAGTGTTTTCTTTTAAATGAGACCAACCCCATGAAGATGCTGCAAAGGGTTGAAGAACAGCTTTCAATTTAGTTTGGGTACATTATTTTTTGACATTTTTAGGAAAATTGCCCGGAGTGCAAGTGGTTAACTACTGTGTAGAAGTCTGGGGAAACACCTACAAAACCAACCTACAGGCAATATGCACATTACAAAAAAGAGCTATAAGGATAATAAACAATGCACGATATAGAGACCATACCAATGCATTGTTCTTAAAGTCACATGTCATAAAGTTCATCGATTTAGTTAAATTTAAGACAGCACAAGTCATGTACAGGGCAATTAATAATCAACTCCCAACTTACATACAAAAAATATTTTAAAAAAAGAGACAATGATCATAATTTGAGAGGAGACTTAAACTTTACAAAACCCAAGATACGAACAACCAAGAAAAGTCTGTGCATATCTGTCTGTGGGGTGGATTTGTGGAACAGTCTGGAGCCGGAACTGAAACTATGTACAAACAGAAATCAATTCAAAAAGAGGTATAAACATTATTTGCTGAAAGGATATATGTTAGAAGGGTAGTATTTATATGTACGATTCACTATGTTCACTCTGGGACATTATGGAATGGTGGGTGGGACAGTGCTGTGTATATCTGTGTTGTTTGAGGCTGGTTTTGATGTATGGACTGTATGTATGTTGGGATGGATGGGTGTTAATGTTGATATGTACAAAATATAGTTAACTGTCTACTTGGGGTCTTAATTGAGGTAATATATTTATATTTCACATGGGTTGTATTTAGGGAAAAGAGGAGTTGGAATTGTGTTGACTTCTTCCTTCTCCCTTTCGAACATTGTATAGTGTCACTTTTTTTGCACTTGTCATTTGTTTTATTGTTTTTTTTTTAACTTTTTTGTTTTACTTTTTGTTTGAAAAGGAAGGTTTTAACCCTGTTCTTAAAAACAGAGATCAGGTCTGACTCCCGAATCCAGATTTGCAGCTGGTTCTACAGGTTAGGAGCTTGATAACTGAAGGCTCTTCCTCCCATTTTACTTTAGGAGATTCTAGGTATTAAAAGTAATCCTACATTTTCGGAGCATAGTGCTCTGTTAGGATGACAGGGTAGTATCAGATCTTTTAAATAATAATAAATTATAATAATATAAATTAACATGTGACATATTGTTCAGCCCAGGAAACACGCACGCAGGCTCAGGCAGATTTGAAAGCTTTATTAACAGCAGTGTTCGTGTATGGATGCGTGTATGTGAGATGCGAGTGTAGTGTGGGTGGAGGATGCAGGTCGGGACAGAGCAGTACGCCGTACGGCCAGGCAACCCTATAATGAGAGGAGAGCAGGGGTTAGCTGGGCAACCACACAGGAGAGTGAGAATGTTCTGTGCTTACTTGTAGCAGCGCGATGGCTGGCGTTGGCAAGGTCCCAAGCCTGGGAGACAGCGTCCTGCTGTGCGTCCGGGATGATGCAGCGAGGTGGAGGAGCAGCGAGACGAGGGGGAGAGAGTCCGCCGCCATGGAATCCACCTGTGCACAGGGGAAGTCTGACAGGAGAAGGTAAGGCAATACAGACAGCTTACGTGTCTAGGAGAGTCGTCAGCAAACCTGAAGGAAAGGATGTTGCTGAGTTGAGTACGCAGGGAGACAGACGGCTCCAGACTGCAGCTCAGGGCAGGATGGAATAAATAGCTGTGCACTAACGAGGAGCAGGTGTGCGCGCAGCTGAGGTGGCAGCCCGTGAGCTGCGGGTGATGACAGTACTCCCCCCCCTACCAGCGCCTCCTGGCGCTGGCTTACCTGGGTGTGTCCTGTGGAACTCCACGATGAGGTCTCGATCCAACACCCACGAAGAGCGCACCCAGGATCTCCACTCTGGACCATAACCTTCCCAATCCACCAGATATTGCAGCCCACGACCCCGATGTCGGGAGTCCAGGATGGCAGTAACACCCCACGCCGGGTCACTGTCGATCATCCTAGGCACAGAAGGAGACCTAGGAGGAGGGCAGAGTGAATTGGAAAGGACAGGCTTGATCTTTGAAACGTGGAAAGTGGGACACACACGAAGGGAGGGGGGAGGGCCAAACGCACAGCCACCGGGTTGATGATTTTGGAAATAGTGAAGGGGCCGAGGAACCTCGGTGCCAACTTCTTCTTCTCACACTTCAGGCTGATGTCCTGGGACGAAAGCCAAACCCGCTGGCCCACCTGGTAGGCAGGAGCCGGCCTTCTGTGGCGATTGGCGGTGGAGCTGTTGCGCGCCGCTGTGCGTAAAAGCGCGTCCCTGGTCTTGGTCCACACGCTCTGGCAGCGCCTGATGTGCGCCTGGATGGACGGGACGGCCAGCTCACCCTCCTGCTCAGGAACAACAGGGGGGTCGTACCCCAAGAACGCTTCAAAAGGTGACACCCCAGAAGCAGTGGACCGGGCCGAGTTATGGGCGTATTCCACCCACGTCAGGAAGGAGCTCCAGGACGAAGGATTAGAAGATGTTACGCAGCGAAGGGCAGCCTCCAACTCCTGGTTCGTGCGCTCACACTGCCCATTAGACTGGGGGTGGTAACCAGAGGAGAGACTGACTGTAGCCCCCAAGGCGCTGCAGAAGCTCCTCCAAACCTGAGAGACAAACTGCGGACCTCGGTCCGAGACCACGTCCAGCGGATCCCATGCAGCCTGACGACATGCTGGACCAGGAGATCGGCCGTCTCACACACCGAAGGGAGACCCTGAAGAGGCACAAAATGAGCGGCTTTGGAGAACCTGTCCACAATAGGCAGAACCGTGTCATAGGTGTTAGAGACAGGGAGTCCGGTGACGAAGTCAAGGGCGATGTGTGACCAGGGCCTGCCCGGGACCGGCAGGGGCTGGAGTAGACCCGCAGGTGGAGAGTTCTGGGACTTGCCGGTAGCGCACTGGGGACAGGCCCGGACATAGTTGGTAATGTCCTTCTGGAGACCCGGCCACCAAAACGAGTGTTGCAGCCAACTCACCAAGCGGGTGATGCCTGGGTGACAGGAGAGTTTGGAGGTATGGGCCCAGTGGATCACTTCGCCCCGAACCGCCAAAGGAACATAAAGCCTCCTCTCCGGCCCCCCGCCAGGATCCAGCTCCGCCTCCTGGGCCTTCAAAATCTTGTCCTTGATGGACCATTTAATCACCCCCACGACACACAAATCAGGCAGGATGGTGTGCTCGGGCTTCTCCAGACCCTCTGGGGCGAATTGTCTGGACAGGGCATCGGGCAACCCATTCTTCGAGCCTGGACGGTACGTGATGGTAAAGTTGAAGCGAGTGAAAAATAGGGACCAGCGCACCTGGTGGCCATTCAGGCACCTCACTGACCTCAAGTACTCGAGGTTTTTATGGTCCGTCCAGACCACAAAGGGCTGGGCTACCCCCTCTAACCAGTGACGCCACTCCTGTAGTGCGAGTTTGACCACGAGGAGCTCCCTGTCACCGACGTCATAGTTGTGCTCTGCCGCTGATAGCTTCCTGGAGAAAAAGGCGCAGGGCCGCTTGACACCATCCACCGGTGATCGCTGGGAGACCACCGCTCCCACCCCCGTGTCGGATGCGTCGACCTCCACCAGACACTGAAGTGCAGGATCAACCTTGGTCAGGACCCAGGAGGACGAGAACTCCGCCTGGAGAGTCTTGAAGGCGGTGGCCGCTTCCTCAGACCACTGAAAGGGCACTTTCGATGACGTGAGGTGGGTCAGGGGGGAGACGATGGCGTTGTAGTTGGGAACAAAGCGCCGGTAGAAGTTTGCGAACCCAATGAATTGCTGCACCTGCTTCCTGGAGGTAGGCGTGGGCCACTCGACCACCGCTTTAACCTTAGCGGGGTCGTGGAGGATCTGATTATTGGAGATCACGAACCCCAGGAAGGAGGTGGTCTGGGAGTAGAATTCACACTTCTCGGCCTTTATAAACAAGCGATTCTCCAGCAGACGTTGCAGGACCCGCCTCACATGGGCCTGGTGCTCCTCCCGTGATCTGGAGAAGATGAGTAGGTCGTCGAGAACAACGAAGACGAAAACTCCCAGGAAGTCCCGCAGAACGTTGTTTATGAGGTGCTGGAAGACGGCAGGTGCGTTGGTGAGCCCGAACAGCATCATCAGATATTCGAAATGGCCGCTGGGTGTCCTAAAGGCCGTCTTCCACTCGTCTCCCTCCCGGATCCTAGCGAGATGGTAGGCGCTGCGGAGGTCAAGCTTGGTGAACCAGGTCGCCCCCTGGAGGGAGTGGAAAGCAGTGTCCATGAGCGGCAGTGTGTAGCGGTCCTTTATTGTGATGTTGTTAAGCGCTCTGAAGTCAATACAGGGGCGTAGGGACCCATCCTTCTTACCCACGAAGAAGAAACCCGCGCCAAGCGGGGACGATAAGGGGCGGATGATCCCAGCACTGAGTGACTCCTTAATGTAGGTGTCCATTGCCTCGCATTCCGGTGCAGAGAGACTATATAGGCAGCCAGACAGCAGGGGGGGCCCCGGGTGGATGTTAATCGCACAGTCGTATGGTCGATGCGGCGGAAGGGACAAGGCTCTGGACTTACTGAATGCTGCCCCCAAATCATGGAACTCCTGCGGCACTAGAGTCAGGTCCAGGGGCTCAGAGACCGGAGCCGGCGGAGGAGAGGATGGAGCACAAGCCGCTGACTGGTGGCAGGTGTCCAGGCAGAAGGTGCTCCAGGACAGGACGCTGCCAGTTCTCCAATCCAGGACAGGGTTATGCAGCCGCAGCCAGGGGTAACCCAGAATGACACGGCCCAACAAGGAGGGCAGGACGTAGAGGGTCAGGTCCTCCCGGTGGTTGCTGGAGACGATGATGGGAATTGGCTTAGTGCGGTGGGTAACAGTACCCAGAGAAGAGCGTGAGAGCGTCACCAAGTTCAGGGGGGTAGGCAGCTGTTGGCAGTGTATGCCCAAACGGCTTGCCAGGCTCTTAGAAATAAAATTCTGCTCTGCTCCAGAATCCACCAGTGCGTGAGTGGAATGCCCGGTGGAGTTGTGGCAGAAACGTATGGGCAGTGTGCATGAAGTTAGAGGATTTGGCCGGTTAGAGTCTGCGAGGCCCCCTACAGTGACTCGCGGACCTCCCCGTTTGGCTTCACCGGGCACAGCTCCATGGGATGCCGGTCATCTCCACAACACATGTAAAGACCCCGTTCCCGCCGGCGTTGTCTCTCTGCTAGAGGGAGCCTAGTGCGCCCGATGGCCATGGCCTTTGGTTCATCGGCGGTCTCCGGAGCCGGTAACGCCAGGGGGCACGACTGAGCTGGGCGGAGGGAAGCGCCGCGCGAGCAGCTGACAGACTTCCGCTCCGCAGCCCGCTCACGTAGCCTGTTGTCCAGGCTAATCGTGAGCGAGATCAACTCAGAGAGTCACCCTGGGAGATCCCGACCAGCTAGCTCATCCCTCAGACCAGAATTGAGGCTTCGGAGGAAAATGCAGCAAAGAGAAGCCTCTCCCCAGCCCACCTCCTCCGCTGCCACCCGGAAGTCGACCACGTATTCCGCCGCTGACCGGCTTCCCTGTTGGGGACTAAGGAGCCGATCAGCGAGGACGCTGTCAAGACGGGAACGATCAAAGACTTCTAAGAAGTCCCGCACGAACCGGTCATACGAGAGGTTTGCGTAGCTGGGCTTTGTCATTACAGCGTAAGCCCAAGCTAACGCTCGTCCCTCGAGAAGGTTAGCCATGTACCCGATTCGGCTATGGTCTGAGGGAAAATCACCGGGAACGTGAAGAAACACCGACTCACACTGCAGGATAAACCCCTTCGCTCCACCGAGTTTCCCATTGAAGCGAGCAGGGGTTGGAATGGGTGTGAGACGGGTTGGCTCTCCCGAGCTAAGCTGGCCAACTGTGGAGGAAACCGGAGCCGCAACGCCAAGAGGACCCGGAGGGAAAGCCCGCGGGGGGTCCAGAAGGTCTAACCGGTTAGTGATTGAGGTCAGTTGGTTTAATATCACCTGCTGCTGATGAGCTATCATATCCACCCGAGCCTCAAGGGTGGAAAAACGGCGTGCAAGCCCGCTGTCCGCTGGGCCGCTTTGCTGGAGCTGTACTGACATATTTTTCGGCCCAGGAAACACGCACGCAGGCTCAGGCAGATTTGAAAGCTTTATTAACAGCAGTGTTCGTGTATGGATGCATGTATGTGAGATGCGAGTGTAGTGTGGGTGGAGGATGCAGGTCGGGACACAGCAGTACGCCGTACGGCCAGGCAACCCTATAATGAGAGGAGAGCAGGGGTTAGCTGGGCAACCACACAGGAGAGTGAGAATGTTCTGTGCTTACTTGTAGCAGCGCAGTGGCTGGCGGTGGCAAGGTCCCAAGCCTGGGAGACAGCGTCCTGCTGTGCGTCCGGGATGATGCAGTGAGGTAGAGGAGCAGCGAGACGAGGGGGAGAGAGTCCGCCACCAAGGAATCCACCTGTGCACAGGGGAAGTCTGACAGGAGAAGGTAAGGCAATACAGACAGCTTACGTGTCTAGGAGAGTCGTCAGCAAACCTGAAGGAAAGATGTTGCTGAGTTGAGTACGCAGGGAGACAGACGGCTCCAGGCTGCAGCTCAGGGCAGGATGGAATAAATAGCTGCGCACTAACGAGGAGCAGGTGTACGCGCAGCTGAGGTGGCAGCCCGTGAGCTGCGGGTGATGACAACATGGAGGTAACGGTCCATGTAGATGAGCTGAAATGATGGATCTTCTCCCATCTCTCCCTGACCTGTATCAGTACTCCACTAGCAGAGAGCTGTGTTGATTAAAAAGCCTCCATGTCCCATAATACAAATGCTACAGTGGTGTGAAAAAGTGTTTGCACCCCTCCTGATTTTTCATTTTTTTGTATGTTTGTCACACTTAAATGTTTCAGATCATCAATCAAATTTAAATATCAGACAAAGATTTTTTTTTTGTACTTATTTTGTACCTGTAGGTAGATTTGTCTTGCAGTCTGGTGACAAGCCACCAGCTGCCGGTCGCTGCGTGCGCAAGCGCCCCATATCCCTAACCTACATGTTTTTGGCATGTGGGAGGAAACCGGAGAAATTCCGGAGTAAACCCACGCAACACTGGGAGAACATGCAAACTCCACATGGATCATTGTTGGCCAGGGATCGAACCCACGATCTCACGATCCCCGCGATCCCCCGGCCGAGGGTAAACTGTGCTGCCGCAGTGCTAACCACTGCGCCACCGTGCAGCCCACATATACAAGTAAACACAAAATGCAGTTTTTTAAAATAAGTGTTTATTATTTAGGGTAAAAATAAAATCCAAACCAACATGGCCCTGTGTGAAAAAGTGACCCCCCCCCCCCGTTAAAACATAAGTTAACTGTGATTTATCACATCTTTTGAATGCTGAGTTCAGTTTCTCTAGCCACACCCAGGCCTGATTACTGCCACACCTGTTTTCAATCAAGAAATCACTTAAATAGGACCTGCCTGAAAAAGTGAAGTAGACCAAAAGATCCCCAAAAGCTAGACATCATGCTGCGATCCAAAGAATTTCAGGAACAAATGAGAAACAAAGTAATTGAGATCTATCATTCTGGAAAAGGCTATAAAGGCATTTCTAAAACTTTGGGACTCCAGCAAACCATGGTGAAAGCCATTATCCACAAACGGCAGAAACATAGAACAGTGGTGAACCTTCCCAGGAGTGGCTGGCTCATCAAAACTACCCCAAGAACACAGCAACGACTCATCCAAGAGGTCACAAAAGACCCCACAACAACATCCAAAGAACTGAAGGCCTCACTTGCCTCAGTTAAGGTCAGTGTTCATGACTTCACCGTAAGAAAGAGACTGGGCAAAACTGGCCTGCATGGCAGAGTCCCAAGATGAAAACCACTGCTGAACAAAAAGAACATGCAGGCTCGTCTCAGTTTTGCCAGAAAACATCTTGATGATCCCCAAGACTTTTGGTAAAAAACTCTGTGGGCTGACGAGACAAAAGTTGAACTTTTTGGAAGGTGTGTGTCTCATTACAACTGGCATAAAAGTAACACAACATTTCAGAAAAGGAACATCATGCCAACAGTAAAATATGGTGGTGGTAGTGTGATGGTCTAGTGCTGTTTTGCCACTTCAGGACCTGGAAGACTTGCTGTGGTAAATGGAACCATGAATTCTGCTGTCTACCAAAACATCCTGAAGGAGAATGTCTGGCCATCTGTTCATGACCTCAAGCTGAAGCGCACTTGGGTTCTGCAGCAGGACAATGATCCAAAACACACCAGCAAGTCCACCTCTGAATGGCTTAAGAAAAACAAAATGAAGACTTTGGAGTGGTCTAGTCAAAATCTTGACCTGAATCTGATTGAGATGCTGTGGCATGACCTTAAGAAGGCGGTTAATGCTCAAAAACCCTCCAATGCAGCTGAATTACAACAATTCTGCAAAGATGAGTGGGCCAGAATTCCTCCACAGCGCTGTAAAAGACTCATTGCCAGTTACAACAAAGGCTTGATTGCAGTTGTTGTTGCTAAGGGTGGCCCAACCAGTTATAATGTTTCGGGGGCAATCACTTTTTCACACAGGGCCATTTAGGTTTGGATTTTTTTCCCTTAATAATAAACACCTTCATTTAAAAACTGCATTTTGTGTTTACTTGTGTTATCTTTGTCTCATATTTAAATTTGTTTGATGATCTGGAACATTTAAGTGTGACAAACATACAAAAAAAAAGAGAAATGAGGAAGGGGGCAAACACTTTTTCATACCTCTGTAACTTCTCTGTTAAAGCAGGTTTGCTGATGGTGGTTTTCCTGCTGCAGTTGGTCTCTGGCTGGTTCCTGCAGCGTTTATCTGTCATCTCTGTTCTGAGACGCCCGTCTGTGGTCTCTGGAGAGTTGTCTTAACAGAAACATTTATCACTTCATCTGCTAATTTAGACTCTGATGCTTCTGCACATTTGAAATCAACACAGTCTTAACCCTTTAAATGACAGTTTGAATATGATGCAACTTGTTTTATGAAAAAAAACACAAAAAATGAGATATTTTTACCTCCACCAATGAGGTCATGTTTTTACTGGGGTTTGTCTGTCTGTCTGTCTGTCTGTTACCAACAAAACTCAAAAAGTTATCAAGAGATTTTAATGAAATTTTCAGGAAAGGTGTGTAATGGCACGGGGAACAGACGATTAGATTTTGGTGATGATCTGAGAGTGCATACCTCCACCAAGGGCTTTGTTTGTATTTGTGCAGCAGGATTACACAAAAACTACTGCATGGATTTGGATGAAGTTTTCACCAGAGGTGGTTCTTGGCCTAGAGAGGAACCCATTATATTTTGGTGATGATCTGGGAATGCATACCTCAGCCAAGGCTCTTCTCACAGTGTGTCAGCCACAATACTCCAAAACTGATGGACAGACTTTGATGCAATTTTCACCACAAGTGTCTCTAGGCCTACACACAAACCCATTACATTTTGGAGGTGATCCATGACAGACTGAAGGAGCCTTGGTGGAGGTATGTGCTCTCTGAGTGCTTTTCTAGATTATAAAATGAACGGTTGGAGGATGGGGCGTTGCTGGTGATTAGAGTGTTGGTTATGTCAAAAACTAGGAGCAACGCTGATTTCTCTGCATTAGTATTTTTTTACATAGGGTAAAAATTACAACTTCGCACCCTTTGGGGACCCTCGAGCCAAAGATGTACTTGCAAAAAAAATGCTCTAAAATCATCATATATCAATATTGTTTTCTCTGTTTTTCTGCATATATCTCTTAAACCACTTCAGTTCTGCTAAAAACTACAAAATATTCAATAGTTTCATTGCCGCAAGCAGAGTTGCCAGATCAAGCAGTCTTCATATTGTTGCTCAAGATGAAGAAGCTAAGCAAAAGCGTCGCTTTCTCAGCAATGTTGTTTTAAAAGAGGTGCTGACACAGTAAAAATGTGTAACCTTGAAGAAAGCCAGTCTACACTACAAATGTGTAAAATGCCAAGCAAAGCGCTGATTTTATCCGGGTGCTCCAGTTTCTTGGTTTCTACGGGCATGCACGGGCCTTCCTGAACAGCGTCGAAAGCCACTTTTTGCTCAGATCTATTTTCATGATCCTGCCCATGAACTGGAATTACGACATACCTATCCCTCAACCAGTGGTCTGAACGAAGAAGAAGACCCACCAGATGGAGAGCAACAGAATGAGAACTGCTGCACATCAGAAAAGATGGTGTGAACATGAAACACCTCAGGTTCCAGCAGTACACCACAGGCATGACTGTGAACAACACAGCTGTCTGAGACAGGAGGAGACCCTTCAGCAACGGGCATGCAGAAATACTTGCTTATACTTGGTTTCTATGGGCATGGACGGGTATGCACCGGTATGTACTAGTACTGTATATAGAGTGATGATATATGGTAAGTCTATACTAGTTAAGTAGGTTATGTAAATGAAAATAGCAAAAGTAATACCTCTATACAAAACAGGAGACAGCCATCGCTTCACAAATTACAGGCCAGTCTCTTTACTCTCACAATTCTCCAAAATACTTGAAAAAATCTTCACTAAGAGACTGGATGATTTCACTCAAAAACACAACCTCCTTAATGACAGCCAGTATGGTTTTAGAGCAGATAAATCTACATCTTTGGCACTGATCGAACTTATAGAAGAAATTACTAGTTGTATAGATAAAAAAAAAGTTTGCTGTAGGAGTATTTACAGATTTAAAGAAAGCTTTTGACACCATTGACCACAGAATACTACTAAGGAAACTGGAAAGGTATGGGATAAGAGGGGTTGGACTGAGGTGGGTGGAAAGTTATTTAAGTAACAGACAACAATTTGTACAAATTGGAGAGCACAAATCACCCTTCATGGACATCACTTGTGGTGTGCCCCAGGGGTCAGTTTTGGGACCCAAACTCTTTATTTTGTATATAAATGACATATGCCAAGTATCAAAAATTCTGAAATTTATTTTGTTTGCGGATGACACAAATATCCTTTGCACTGGTGAGAATTTGCAGCAGGTTTTAGAGGTGGTCACAACTGAAATGAAAAGGTTAACGCAGTGGTTCAACAAAAATAAATTATCTCTAAATCTAAAAAAACCCAAAGATTATGTTGTTTGGAAATTATAAAATAAATCATGAAATAATGGTAACGATAGATGATACCAGAATAGAAACAGTACAGGAAAATAAGTTTCTGGGGGTGACGCTAGACAATAAAATCTGCTGGAAACCTCACATCAGTCACATCCGGGCCAAGTTAGCAAAATGTATAGGCATACTGGGGAAGACAAGACACTTCTTTGACTATAAATTATTCGTCTTATTGTACAATTCACTGTCTTATTGTACAATTCACTGTTTCTACCTTATCTTAACTACTGTGTAGAAGTCTGGGGAAACACCTACAAGACCAACCTATAGTCAATATGCACATTACAAAAAAGAGCTATAAGGATAATAAACAATGCAGGATATAGAGACCATACCAATGCGTTGTTCTTAAAGTCACATGTCATAAAGTTCATCGATTTAGTTAAATTTAAGACAGCACAAGTCATGTACAGGGCAATTAATAATCAACTACCAGCTAATATACAAAAAATATTTAAAAAAAAGAGACAATGATCATAATTTGAGAGGAGACTTAAACTTTGCAAAACCCAAGATACGAACAACCAAGAAAAGTCTGTGCATATCTGTCTGTGGGGTGGATTTGTGGAACAGTGTGGAGCCGGAACTGAAACTATGTACAAACAGAAATCAATTCAAAAAGAGGTATAAGCACCATTTGCTGAAAGGGTATATGTTAGAAGGGTAGTAGTTATATGCACGACTCATTATGTTCACTCTAGGATATTATGGGGCACTATGGAATGGTGGGTGGGACAGCATTGTGTATATCTGTGTTGTTTGAGGCTGGTTTTGATGTATGGACATCACTGTATGTTAGGATGGACGGGTGTTAATGTTGATTTGTAAAAAATACAGTAAATTGTTTACTTGGGGTCTTAAAGGTGGTAATTTGTATAAAATTCACATGGGTGTATCTATGGAAAAGAGGAGATGGAATTAATAAGTGTTCACTTCTTCCTTCTCCCTTTCGAACACTGTATACTGTTACTTTATTGCATTTGCCATTTGCTTGTATTTGTTATATTTTTGTGTTCGAAATAAACTATCTATCTATCTATCTATCTATGTATAGCAAGGCCTAGATCTAAATCAGGGATGAGCAACTGGCAGCCTGCCCCCTCATCCACTGCAACCCGGCAGTCCATTTCCCAAAACAATTATTTATTTATATCACATTTGCCACATTTGGAAATGCATTCTTACCTGTAAGCTGGTTACCAACCGCCAATCAAATCTAAAAGAAAAAGAAATGCAATAATAGAGTCCACCAGCAAAGACAGCTCTATTTGAAACCTAGGTGTCGTTCTGTGAAAGTGGTCAAAGAAAGAGCAAGAGTGAAGGAGCCACAGAGGGAACAGTGCACTGGTGGAGAACGTGTTTTTAAGGTACTAGCACATACTCGTGCATACCCGTCCATGCCCGTCAAAACCAAGTATAAACAAGTATTTCTGCATGCCCATTGCTGAAGGGTCTCCTTCTGTCTGAGACTGTTGTGTTGTTCACAGTCATACCTGCGGCATACTGCTCGAACCTGAGGTGTTTCATCTTCACGGCATCTTTTCTGACGTGCAGCAGTTCTCCTCACTGTATTGCTCTCCATCTGGTGGGTCTTCTTGTTCTCCTTCTTCTTCTTTGAGACGACTGGTTGAGGGATAGGTGCTTTGTAATTCCAGTTCATGGACAGGATCATGCAAATAGATCTGAGCAAAAAGTGACCCTGTTCAGGAACACCTGTGCATGCCCGTCAAAACCCAGAAATGGGAGCACCCTGAGAAAATCAGCACTTTGCTTGGTATTTTACACATGTGTAGTGTAGACTGCATTCCTTCATGGGTGCTGCTTCAAATGAGTGTGGTTTAAAGTAGGGTGTCCTATTGTTAATCGGGTGACAGACTGACACACTGACAGAGATTTCTTGAATTTATAGAGTGCCTTCTGCCTTACTGAGTGAGATTTCCAGATTTACTGTTTGGAATGGGTGTGGTTTAAAGTAGTGTGTCCTATTTGGTCTTGCTTGTCTGTGCCTTGCCTGGTGTGCAGCATTGCTCGCTTTGCGGGCATTTTGGGCTTCAAATGACTCAGCACGTGTATGACGCACTGCCACACATTTCCTGTCTGTGCATCCCTTGTCTGTCATACCCTATGCTGGTGAAGGGTCTCCTCAGCACTCCATCATAGGTAGGCAGGCATCGTGAGTGATGGTCTATATGACATCATAAAGACATCAAGGCTGGCATCATAGGACACTACATCATAGGTAGCCAGTCCTGTTGTCTATATGATGACATCGCCTATATGACAGCATCGCGAGTCCTATGTAGCCTGAGATCATAGGATCATCATAGGACAGCAGGCAGACATCATAGGCCATCCAGTGATGTCCTATGATCATGACTGACAACACACACACAAATTCCTTGAATTTATAGACAGGCATACACAGAGATTCCTTGAATTTATAGTGATGATGTTGCCTGTTAAAGCAGACGGACAGACGAAAATTCAATATTGCTAATTCATATCTGAAATTGTTGTCTGAGACGAGCTAAAGCAAACTGCACATGTTTTGATCTCAACAAATGTCGCATATGGTAACAATGTGCTCTTGAAAGTATGCTGCCCTGGAGAGCCAAGCGATCAGCGGCTAAGATGGCCACTGACTGTGTGACGTCACAACCGGCAAGCACACGCACACGGTCACGGCCACTGCTGTGTTTTGCTTCATGCAACACTTGATGTTTACGTTTTAAAATCAGCGATTACGGATATTTCTCGGAATTACCAAATATTTTCATGATCATAAGAACGGTTAGGGGGAAAAAACATGCTGAAGAAAGACAGTTTAACTCACCGGTTACTTATATTGGAAGTCCATCCTCCTGTGTTTTTTAGAAGCAAAGTTCTCAATTACAGAGACACACAGTGTTCCCTATTGCTTCAGCTTCTGTATTAAAGCAGACTCCAGTGAAATAATACCCAGGTTTGTCAGTCTTTCTTGTCCACATATATTTTGCAGGTGTCACGGCTCGCCTCAGCTGCGCGCACACCTGCACCTCGTCAGCGCCCTACATGTGCAGTAGACATTTTGTTTACAGCGATTTCGAGAATAAGATGCAATTTGAAATGAAATTTGGAAAAAGATTGGTGATAAAGAAAACGGCTATTCCAACTATATATCCCTCGATTCCCCAGTCTGACTCTGAGACAAGTGTCGGTGACAGTGGCGTGAAAAGCCAGGGTGATCTACCGAGGCGATCAGTTGTCAGAAAACGAGAAGTAAACAGGGTAAGTTTTGTATTTTTAATATTCACTGCAAATGTTTACTAAACATTTTAAATGAATTCCAAGCAATGGATGATTTTCAAAATCAAATTATTTCTGGGAAATAATGCGGCAGCGGACAGGTGCCCGTGTCAGGTTTTGCAGCGTCGCGCAAACAGAGGCACACTGGCGGGCCCAGGCCACCAGTGTTTTGCACGTGCTTTTGTGCCTAAAACGTTGAAGAACGTGGAGTTGACAAACAGACAAACAAACCCCAGCAAAAACCTAACCTCCTCCTGGCCTTTTCGGCCTGGCGGAGGTAATTACCAATGACAGTTCAGCTTTCAATTTTTAGGGAAGCAACATATTTGCTAAGAAAAATAAATATAAGCCTAAGATTGTAAGAGAAATGTGCTTTGAAAAATGGAACCCCAATTTTCTACCATAAAATGGTGCCCATTATAACTGTGAAATGTTATTTATTGGAATGTAATAATTGCTATATCTGGAAACTAGTTATTTTCTTAATCTGTAGTGATACTCCATTGATTTTTGTATTTCTTTGTATATTTCTGCTGTGTTTTCAAACATTCATACAAAGGTGGTATAGTATGTAATATTTCTTTTCAAATTGAGAAGAATTTAGTGTGTTCAAATTATTCAAATGTATATGACATGTGACTTTGATGAATGCTGAACTATGAGAATTATAACATTGACATGAACATTAATAAACTCAATATATGATTTTACAAAACTTTATTTACATATCATTGTTCACAAATCTAATCTTGGTAGGCAAAATCCCTTGTAGTGATCAGATGGGAATGTTTCTCTGATGAGGCTCACTGCACAGGCAGGCAACATAACCCTCACTTCTTTCCCACAAATAAGGCTGAATACCCCCCTCAGCACCACCCAAAACTACTTCATCATCCGATTCCTCATTTTCAATGTCATCATTTATATTGAGGTTGTCAAACTCAAGAAAATAATTACTGTCCGAATCACTTTGCTCTCGTTCTGCCATTTACTATGTATTGCTGTTGTTACGTCACCAATGCCCGCACCTATCGAGAGATGGCGGTACTGCAGCCTCACTAAGTGAAGGCTGAGCTATGAGCAAATAAGGTCATTTATGGAAGCTGGTGACACATATTAAATCGCGGGAATAGACAGAATAGAATATTTTCATACAATCTGTTGATTGGTTCAATAAAAAAATGTCACTGTCCGTCTGCTTTAAGACCACATTAGTAGGCTGTAAACAGCAATAAATGCACAAAGTAGGCCGCTTTTAAACAAGAATAAATACTCGTGAGGAGCAGTAGCATTTATTCTTGTTTGGCAGGTGAAGCCTCATGAAGCTCAAAGGCTTTCCTTCTAATTATGCAGAAAAAGATTCAAAGCTTTGAGGTTTCTTTCTAAAGCGTGTGACTGAAGCACTGAACGTTTCAATCCAATATCAGCAGTCAGGGTTCAGAGACTGTGGTCATTGTAATCTGCCTTTTTTTTTTTTTGTTCATTTGTACCAGTGGCTCTTAAACATTTTTTATTCCCCATTTTGGGGATCTAGGCGATTAACAAGCCCACCCACCCACAGCTATTTCTTTGCCCCTCCACACCCACAATGAATCCAAAAGCAAGCTAAGCCTCGTCATATTTCCTTTTCTTCTTGGCTTTTTTGTTAATTATCATCTGGAGTTTCTCTTTGGTCATCATTTAAATGGAGAGAGTTTTAAAAATTAGGTCATGATATAATCCATCCATCTTCTACTGCTTAATCCTTTTCAGGTCGGGAGGGGTGAAGCCTATCCCAGCATCTTTGGGGAGAGGCAGGGTACCCACTGGACAGGTCACCAGTCCACTGCAGGGCGGATACAATTTTATCAGTAATTTTAATTCTGATGTGGTAAAACACTGAGGAGCTTTGATTTTCTTTTGCATTTTCAGTTTTAATTATGAAACTTTTGACTTTGTAGTAAATAATACCCCCCCACACACACACACACACAGAGAGAAGGTTTCCATGTAAATCTGGCTCTCAGGAAGTGAGGAAAAAATGTTGTGGCCCTCACTACCACCAAAGTTGTCCAGCCCTGACCTACATCATCACAGGAAATATGGGAGGACTTTTTTCTCTGATTTTTTCCTCAGTTTAAATAGGACCTTTGTGAAGAGGTTGTGATCCAATATATGTGGTCCTTCAACTTCCGGCGCCGCACGAGTCAGCTGCCCTTTGCAACAGCGGCTCAATTCTGAGTCTTTTTTTTCCCTCCCTCTCTCTTTTTGATCCGTTTTTTTTTTTTTTCACTCCATTTATATCACGGACACACAGATCGTCCCAAATGTCTCCTGAGCCGGTGGACGGAGCCACTGTTTATAGCAGGAGACGATACAGCAGGGAAGACCTGCTAGCACTCAACCGCCCCCCGGTGCTAACAGGAAAACTCGACATACCGAGAGAACTGAGGCGAAAACGCCGCGGCTGCCGGGCTGGAGTAAGGCGGAGGACAAAAAATACAAGGTACAGACCCTCTCTTCCATCTGTTGTCATGGGAAATGTACGGTCGTTACTGGGAAAGGTAGATGAGCTAGCGGCTATCTGCCGCTACGATAGCACATACCGGGAGTGCTCTCTCCTTTTGTTTTCTGAGACCTGGCTAACTGAACTAGCAGCAGATGCTAACATTGAGCTGGAGGGTTTCCACGCGATACGGGCAGACCGAACATCAGACAGTGGCAAAGCAAGGGGCGGTGGAGTGATAATGTATGTTAACAACAACTGGTGCAGACCGGGACAAATGACTGTTAAACAACGACACTGCAGCAAAGACATTGAGTTGCTAGCTGTTAGCATGCGGCCTACATATCTCCCGAGAGAACACTCACACGTGATCTGCATTGTTGTTTATGCAAATCCGACGGCGAACGCTGGGACAACGTGTTACGTCATCCATTCAGTAACCTGCAAGCTGCAGACAGAACACCCAGATGCTCTTCTCCTCATCTCAGGCGATTTCAACCATGTTTCACTGTCTCCCATTCTACCCACGTTTACCCAGTATGTCACATGCCACACTAGAGACAATAGAACACTGGACTTATTCTATGCAAACACTGAGGAGGCGTACACCTCATCACAACTACCCCCACTTGGGAGATCGGATCACAACTTGGTTCATCTCCGGCCGGTGTACAAACCCCTAGTGCACAGACAACCTCAGGCCGTGCGCACAGTGGAGTTATGGTCTGAGGAGGCAATGGACACTCTAAAGGGCTGTTTTGAAGCCACCGCCTGGAAGCAGCTCTGCGATCCACATGGTGAGGACATCGATGGCCTCACTCACACCTTCACAGACTACCTCAGCTTCTGTGTGGACAAATCCGTTCCCGCCAAGACCATACGGTGTTGCTCAAACAACAAACCCTGGATCAACCCTGAGATAAAAACACTTCTGAGAAGAAGAGGATCTTCAGGTCGGAGAACAGGGAGATGCTGAAGTCCGTACAGAGGGAGCTGAGGAGAAAGATCAGAGAAGGCAAGGACAGCTTCAGGAAGAAGATGGAGGACAAGCTGCAACAGAGTGACATCAGCGGGGTCTGGAGAAACCTCAAAACCATCTCTGGGCTCCAGAATACCTCCCCCCAGGCCACGGGGGGCAGGGAGTGGACGAACAATCTGAATCTGTTTTTCAATAGGTTTGACCAACCACCCTCCCCCCTGACTGCACAACAACCACTGCTGCCTCTAAAGAAATCAAGTCCTGCTGCCCACTCTCCACTCCACCAACACCCCCACTCCCAACACACAGCCCCCCATCCTGACCCTGACCAAGACCCAGGTGGGGATGGAGCTGAGGAAGATCAAGGCGAGGAAGGCGACGGGACCAGACGGCATCAGCGCAAAGCTCCTCAAGTCCTGTGCAGACCAGCTGTGTGGGATTGTGGTGCACATCTTCAACCTGAGCCTGAAGCTGGGGAGGGTACCACAGTTGTGGAAAACATCTTGTGTGGTACCTGTACCAAAAACTTCCCACCCCAAAGACCTGAACAGCTACAGACTGGTGGCCTTGACGTCCCACTTGATGAAGAGCCTGGAGAGACTGCTCCTTGCTCACCTCCACCCCCTGGTGGAACCAGTGATGGATCCACTCCAGTTCGCCTACAAGCATGGCATTGGGGTGGAGGATGCAGTGATCTTCCTCCTTCACCGTTCTCTGTCCCACCTGGAGAAGCCCGGGAATGTGGTGACGATCATGTTCTTTGACTTCTCCAGTGCTTTCAACACCATCCAACCGATGATCCTGAAGGACAAGCTGCTGCGCGCAGGGGTGGACCAGCACCTGTCATCATGGATCCTGGACTACCTCACTAACCGGCCTCAGTTTGTGAGAACCCGGGACTGTGTGTCCGACACGATCATCGGTAGCTCGGGGGCCCCCCAGGGAATGGTGTTGGCTCCCTTCCTGATCACTCTTTATACTGCGGACTTCTCACACAACACAACACACTGCCATCTACAGAAGTTCTCTGATGACTCTGCAATCGTTGGCCTCATCTCCAATGGAGATGAAGCTGAGTACAGAGGGCTTATCCAGGACTTCATGGACTGGTGCCATCAGAACTGCCTCCAGATCAACGCAAGGAAAACTAAGGAGCTGGTGGTGGACTGCCGCAGGCATGGACAACCCCTCACAGCCCCAGTAAATATACAGGGAACAGACATTGAGATGGTGACATCCTACAAGTACCTGGGTGTTCATCTGAACAATAAACTAGACTGGTCACACAATAATGATGTACTCTACAAGAAGGGACAGCGCAGGCTGCTCCTGCTGAGGAGACTCAGGTCTTTTGGTGTACAAGGGGCGCTGCTGAAGACATTCTATGACACGGTGGTGGCATCAGCCATCACTTTTGGAGTGGTCTGCTGGGGCAGTGGCATTACTGCAGCCGATAGGAAGAGACTGAACAAACTGATCAAGAAAGCTAGCTCTGTCCTGGGGCAGCGCCTTGATCCGGTGGAGGAGATAGGAGAGAGAAGGATGGCGGCTAAACTGTCATCTCTGCTGGAGTCCGAGTTCCACCCTATGCAGGACATACTGGATGCACTGAGGAGCTCATTTAGCAGCAGACTACATCATCCCAGGTGCACAACCGAGAGGTTTTGCAGGTCCTTCCTACCAACGGCTGTTAGACTGTATAACCTAAGCAGGGCTGCTTGCAGAGATAGCAAAAAAGACGTAACAACCTAATAGTTTTTGAATGCAAAAGATGCAATAGACTTACACAATGGTCCCCTCCGGCATACAACTAGGAAAATACCGGTCGCTATGGAGGGTGAGAATATGTATGGGCACATAATCATACCATGTAGGATAACTAAGTAGACGGTTATGCCGTTTCATCCCATCTAGCAACTGTCACGATGGCCCTCACGGACCATCACAAGACGCCTCAGTCACCAGTGAGTTTGCAGTGATATTTTATTACAGAGAGGGATGAACACACACAGGATACATATAATGGCACGGTGATGTCTGAGCCGGGAGTACCCGATGCGCCAGACGGACAATAGTGAGGGTGAAGTCTTAAGGGAACGTACCTTACAAGACGACAACGTTAACAGGCGGGTTACAGATTCCCAAGTCCGTTAACAATGATGAGCAAGGCAAACAGGAACATAACGAAGCATAACAGGAGCACAACAAAACGTAGCTGAACATAACAGAGACTGCCGCACTGGAGGACATTCACCACCGGCTTTTAACTCGGCCGCTAATGACCCCAATGCGGCGCAGCTGCTTGCCGTGACAGCAGCGCAGCAGCTGACTTTGACAGCAGGGAGCTCCCCCGGGCGCCTTCACAATAAAAGCCCGAGGAGCTGAAAGAATCCTCTGCTGCCAAAGCCAGGGAAATAAGATATGAGGCCCGAGTGTGGCCAGAACCGACACTTGGGTTATGACAGCAACAATGCTCTGCACTGGGTGTGTTTATATTTATATATCTATATATTTATTCCATCCAGCTACAATGCTCTGCACTGTGTGTCTGTGTGTGTGTATATAAATATATATATATATATATATATATATATATATATATATATATTTATAGTTATATGCACATATGTATATTAGCTGCTCTTGCTTGCTTTTTTTTCTTGCCTTCTGATTGTTGCTCTGAGTGTTGCTATCCCTGTGCTGTTGCAATCCTGGAATTTCCCCGTTGTGGGACTAATAAAGGCTTATCTTATCTTATCTTATCTTTTCTTAATATTTGGCTAATTAGATTAGGCCTAGGCACTAAATAGAAGCACTGCATGATGTTTTAATTTCCACAAATAGGACTATCATCAGGACTACTATGATGACTACATGCCTAAACACACTTCCTGCATGGATTACTCACAGAACTGCTCTCCTTGGCTTGACTTTTCTGGTTATCCAGCCGTCCCACGGCCGCTAAACATAATGTCAGCTCCATTTCTAGAGTTCATCGGTTGCCCAAGATTATCAGCTGTGTCTCCATACCAAGAAGTTTAAAGTCTGTTAATTTTTTGGGAAGTTATTGAGGTAAAAGTGGCTCTAATTACTTGTAAACTCATTCATTCTCCATTGACTCGCTGAGTGTTTTGGGTGTACCAATATGGCGGTCCGGTGGCTTCACTCAGCTCTGTACTCACTAATGGAATGTGCACTATCCAGGTTTTTATAGAGATCAGTGTGTCCACTGCTCTAGAACCCCACCAGATGTGCGTGCAGTTTCTGGGTCCAGCGGGGCAGCGTGACTGTAAAGAAAGGTTCTGTTGTGTCTCAATAACCGGAGCTGTGCTGAACTGAACAATGAACTCAACTTTATTATGGAACACGGGCACGATATATTCACTGGCTGTAGCCCACCTGACGTCACCACCCCGACCCTCTGGCACAGGCTACGGCAAGCCCCAAATCCCCACACAACACCCCCCCCCTTACAAAACATGGAACCCCATAGATAACTCACATGTACATATAAGATGGACCCCTGAGAACAAATGCAATATAGACAGTTTTTTTAAAACACACAGAACAACAAAACTAGTAAACTAAATGGGCACCTGGGTGGACTACCAGGATACCCTCCCGTGTTGGGATGGATTATTCTGCCGCCTATTCCAAGCACGCATTGGCTAAAGCTACTTTCAGGATAAACTTCACAGACATTTTTAACACCTCCCTTAAGCTATGCCACGTGCCGGCCTGCCTCAAAACCTCTACCATCGTCCCTGTCCCCAAGAAGCCACGGATCACTGGACTTAACGACTACAGACCTGTAGCGCTCACCTCTGTAGTCATGAAGTCCTTTGAGCGCCTGGTCCTGCCCCACCTCAAGACCATCACCACTCCCCTGCTGGACTCGCTGCAGTTCGCCTACAGAGCCAACAGGTCTGTGGATGACGCAGTCAACCTGGCCCTCCACTCCATCCTGCAGCACCTGGACTCCCCGGGAACCTACGTCAGGATCCTGTTTGTGGACTTCAGCTCTGCATTCAATACCATCCGCCCCGCTCTGCTCCAGGACAAGCTGTCCCTGCTCAACGTGCCTGACTCCCTCTGCAGGTGGATCACTGACTTCCTGACGAACCAGAGGCAGCATGTGTGGCTGGGAAAGACTGTCTCAGACTCTGTTAGCATCAGCACCGGATCACCCCAGGGCTGTGTACTTTCCCCCCTGCTCTTCTCCCTGTACACCAACTCCTGCACCTCCAGCCACCAGTCTGTCAAGCTGATCAAGTTTGGGGACGACACCACCCTCATCAGGTTCATCTCCAACGGCGACGAGTCCGTCTACAGGACAGAGGTGGCCCTGCTGGCGTCCTGGTGCAGCCACAACAACCTGCAGCTGAACGCTCTGAAGACAGTGGAGATGATTGTGGACTTCAGGAAAGTCACAACCCCTCTGCCCCCCCTCACCCTCACAGGCTCTCCCATCACCACTGCAGATTCCTTCCGCTTCCTGGGCACCACCATCACCCGGGACCTCAAGTGGGAGCCGACCATCAGCTCCCTCATCAAAAAGGCCCAGCAGAGGATGTTCTTCCTGCGGCAGCTGAGGAAGCTCAAGCTACCCACCAAGATGTTGGTGCAGTTCTACACGGCCATCATCGAATCCATCCTCACCACCTTCATCACCGTGTGGTACGCAGGAGCCACCGCCAGGGACAGACTAAGACTGCAGCATGTTGTACGCACTACTGAGAAGGTGATCGGCTGCAAGCTCCCAACCCTCCAGGACCTGTACATCTCCAGGACCCAGAGGCGTGCAGGTCGGATCATAGCTGACCCTTCACACCCTGGACACGCACTGTTTGCCCCCCTCCCCTCAGGCAGAAGACTTCGGTCCATTCAGACTAAAACCTCCCGCTACATGAACAGCTTCTTCCCCTCTGCCATCAGACTGCTGAACACTAAGTGACTTATTAGACTCTCGTGCACTATGTACAGCAGTTCAACCAGACTCATGACAATTATCACTGTTTTCTTTTTGCACTACCGACTGCACTATGTGGAACTCCACAATATCTGCTGCTTGTTAATATATTTAAAAATTGCATAGATTAGTATTACTTATTCTTATTCTACCTTTTATTCCATGCATAGTTTTTTATCTTTAGTGTTACTCCATGTTTAATGTTGCAGCATTGCACCGAGACAAATTCCTAGTTTGTGTACTACATGAACAATGGCAATAAATCTCATTCTGATTCTGATTCTGAAGTCATCGAAGTATTTGGGCGTCTGACGCATCCTAGCCGAGCAGCCCACTGAAGGAGAACCTTCTCCAGTCTCTGTTGGCCGCACCTGCGAGTCCCGAACACCCTCACCAGATGAGTCCCAACCCACATCACTCCGCTCTGCTGCCGTTCCCGGACTCTGTGCAGAAAACGACTTCTTGAGACGGCTGGAGTGCCACCGTGACCCGTCCTCAAGCCTGAACGTGTCCTGGCCCCACCGCCTCACAATCTGTAGGGGCCCCACCCTAACCCTAACCCTAACCCTAGCCCTGTCCCTAAGCTCGATGCCCCATACTCCCGAAGCACCCCCTGTTGGATATAGATATTGTGTATTTTCTGGGTGTACCAAGATGGCGGTGCCCTGGGTGTAGGGGGAGGTGATGCCCCGCCTCCGGTGGTGGCGTTACGGGGAGTATAAGAGGCCACGGCGGGAGCCACTCTGTCTTTTTGCTGTGGATCTCCGACCTGTGCGGAGAGCCTCCTGTTTGTTCCTTCGTTTGTGCTGATAAAGTCGGTGAACTGGCACCTCGCCTCCTCCTCATTTCCAGATGTAACACTCCCCACAAAAAACCACAAGGGACGTGGTCGAATGCCTTCTCCAAGTCCACAAAACACATGTAAGCTGGTTGAGCAAACTCCCACCAACCCTGGAGGATTCTGAGAGGGTAAAGACTTGATTCGATGTGCCATGGCGAGGACAAAAACCACATTGCTCCTCCTGGACCTGAGGGTCGACCAACGGCTGGACCAACCCTGAAAATGTGTGATTAAAATTTTCTTCATATTAATGTAAACTTATTTTGGGATCATGTCTAGCCACACTATCTGTCATGAGCTCCTGTGTGCCATTACATGGCACACGAGGGAGAGAATGAAAAACCCAATCCAGGAGTAGAGAGTGACACGATTATTGAAGTTCATCAAAATGAAGAGTTCAATAATCACCAAATGCAGCTCAGTTTACCACTCAATATATGGATTTGTGTGATGACAGAGTTGGCCACCAAACATTCAGGGCGTCTGCCGAACGCTCAACAGCCTGGTGAACATGGAGCCGAGTGCTGCAGGGCAGAATGAGTCAGAGCCAAACCGGGATTCATGACACTGTCAGTATTCACAAGAAGTTACTGAAAGAAAATGTAGTAAACCAGTGATCCCTCAAAATTACTTGATATACTAAATTTAATTAATTAATTAACAGTAATTAGTATTCACTGAGCCAAAAAAGAAAAACTATTAGAAAGAAAACCCTGATGCTTTGCCTCAAGTGACACGTGACTGAACTCTTTCAGTGTCTTTATTTCACTGGTTTTAAAGAAATGGGAGCAAATTTTCCTCATCATATGTGAAATTATTTTCTAATTGTTTTCATATTCTGGCTCAGTGAAAACTTTCTGTTTCTGCATATGATTTTACTATATTGGAGGGCAAATGTCCGTAGTTTATATTCCAGTCTTTAGAAACAAAAAAAACACTTGTAAAACTGCAAAGCTGCAAACTTCTTAAAACAGCTGTAAATGTAGATGAAAAAGTGAAGCCAGAGTGAAGGTGTTCCACACTCATCCTTTCTGACTGAAGCAGGTTTTTAGGGGACTCCTGTATCTATGCAAGCGAGACGTATCAGGTAACGCTACCTTTACTTGAGTACATTTTTAGCTCATCTGCCCACCTCTGTCAACAAGGAGATGTTTCTGGAGTCACATGGTTCACAGAAGCGCCGATGGGAGTTAAGTTTTCGCACCCTGAACACATCACATCTGCTTAGAAGTTAAAGAGCTTACTGTCCTTCTCCGAGTTAAAAGTAATAATTTCAACATGAACTTGTAACTTCTATGCAGTTTATTATTTGTTGATTAGATTATTATATAATCAAATCCAGTGTTGTACAGTTGAATAATTCTCACCGTACAAAGTCTGTTGCTCCTTTTAATAAAGGACTTTTACAGGTATTACACTCTCCATTTTCTTCCTTAAAGACATTTTTCAAAGGAAATAATAATATATTGTGGAGAGCGTGAAATGAAGAGGCTGAATTTATTTCTCAATTAAGGTTTATTAATCATCACGTGTCTCCATCATCTTCTCAAACAGAAAGAGAACTAACTTCCCACATCTCCCCTTTTTACTGTATACCTGGGACATCAGAGTACAGAATCACATTGTCATTCACTCCCCAGAGACAATACATCACCCCCCAGGTCCTCTCTTCTCCACCTAAACCCTGGTGGTCAGGAAGTCTTCTCAGAGCCATTTCATGCAGGGCCAGGAGCCTCTCAGCTCTCTCCTGGGCTGAGGGAGTGAAACGCTGGATGAGGGCAGCTTTCAACCCACCGTATTTGTTGCCAGCGGGTGGGCGCTGCACCAGGCTCTGCACATGTCGAGCTGTGCGGCTGTCGAGTTTGGCGATGACATGGTAGAACTTTGTGTCATCTGTTGTTATTCCCCCGAGGGCGAACTGGGCTTCGGCCAGGAGGAACCATGAGTCCGGGTTGTCCTGCCAGAATTCTGGTAGCTTGACTGAGACTGCGCTTGCCCGGCTGGTCCCTGGCGAGTCTGGTTCGGGGGAATCGTCTCTGCCCATAATACGTCTTAAGGTCACCAGTGTGGAGAGCGTGAAATGAGGCTGAATTTATTTTTCAATTCAGGTTTATTAATCATCACGTGTCTCCAACATCTTCTCAAACAGAAAGAGAACTAACTTCCCACACCTCCCCTTTTTATACCCAGGACATCAGAGTACAGAATCACATTGTCATTCACTCCCCCAGAGACAATACATCACCCCCCAGGTCCTCTCTTCTCCACCTAAACCCTGGTGGTCAGGAAGTCTTCTCAGAGCCATTTCTAAAGACACATTTCACACCCTCCTGTCATCCCCAGGAGGTCCAGACTTATTGTTCCTTCTAAGACGTGAGGTAACAGTGATATACATATGCAGCTTAAGCATCTCAAATATGTGTGCCACAACATCAGATTTATATAGATCTTTTCAGACACTCAAAGATGGTTTACAATGGATACATTATTCATTCACTGCACAGACAATGGTAGTGGTAAGTTACTACTGTAGCCACAGCTGCCCTGGGCCAGACTGACAGAAGCGTCACTGCCAATCCACATCAACGGTCTCTCCAACCCCGACGAAATATTTATCCACATTCATACCCAGTGTTATGGACACTGCAGGCAAGGTGGGTAAAGTGTTTTGCTCAGGGACACAGCAGCAGAATGGCTGGTGAGAGTGGGATTTGAACCACCAACCCTCTGGTCATTGGATGAGCCACTCTGCCTCCTGAGCCACTGCTGAGGTTTATCGCTACTTTCAACTACAGCTCCCACAGTCCACTGGCAAATCCTATGTAGAGGGGACGCAGTGGAACAGAATTCTTGGCAGTTACCGGACAGTTACCATAGCAACACAGCACTGAGTGGCAATCACATGTGACAGCTTTATTTTGTATATAACAGAATAGAAAATGCTTGATTGTCATTGTACAGTTGTACAGTACAATGAAATAGTTTGTGCTCCACCAGGCTACTGTGCAATAAAGCAAAGTGTAGCAAAACAAAAAAAAATTACAAAATATTTAGTCACAGCAGTACACAGAGAACCTTTTTAAACTTTAGATGTTAATACCACACCATTCACTTGACTGTAGTGATGTGTGGGTAAAACCAAGGAGCACATGGTAAGTGAAGAACTGATTCCGAGCCTTTATTTATTTACTGTTTTGCCAATTAATACAAGATGGAATGATAAGATTAGCTCTCCACAATGGAAACAGGTCCTCTGTTACTGCTGTGATTGAATACTGTGTGTAGTTACTGTGTCGTATTCCATACACCATGTTTCTGCCACTCATTTCTGCCACTCAGTGTTGTTTAACTGTCAAGCTCCAGCCCCCCGCGACCCGAAAATGAATGAGTTCTTTTTGGTGACATAAAATGCCACCATGTGGGCAAAAGGTGCAACAACATGTTTGTCTTTCCACATCAGAACTCCATTATAATCTGCAGAACAAATAAGATGCCAAAACAATTAAAACTACTGTGGGGCGTCTCATTCAAAGCAACATCCAGCCCCTCACAGCAGTTTAGCAGGAAGTCTGAGCCAGTTTCTGTGATCCTATCAATGTATAGAGCAGTGAGGCTGCATTTAACCTCTTGTACTCCGGGATACCGCGGGCGGTCACGTCTCTGCGTCCTAGGGCGCACTGAAAAAAAAAGCTGCAGACACAGCTGTGAACAGAAAGCCAAAGGAGTGCTTTGATTGGTTTAGATGCGATTGACCCCTTATTCGACTAATAAGAGCCTTGAATTGGGTTTCTGAAACCTTGAAGAACCAATGACTGAAAACCTAGCAAGAAGGACCCGCCTACCAACGGCTGTGAATACAGCGAGCCAATTAAAGCACGATAGTTCGAAAGCATGCGTCCCGTGTGTAAAATGTGTTTTGCATAAGGCTGGGTGACACACACGCATTCGCCAGTCTTTTTTTCTTACTACTGTTCTTATTTGTTTTGAAAAATCGTTCGCCAAAACCGCAATCATGGAAGCGCAAAACCGCAATAATGGAATTATGGTTTGACCGGGTTGCGTGACCAGAACCACGAGTCCGTAACAAGCGGACCAGCATCATGCTCGTCTGACAATGAGGAAGAGAAGTTCACCAGCAACACTGCTGTTGTGGACAGGTAAGTGTTATAAGCTAAATTATTCTTTATCCCTGAAAATTGTAATCAAAATTACTTTTGACCGATCAGTAAATTACAACTGTGCGTCATCGCAACATGACGGACCGCGGCGACCCGTGCGCTGCGTCCAGACCGTGAACGCTACCCCCTCCCCGCTACTCTTCTGTAGCGGATTGCAGATATTATTGCAGATATTTTAGTACAACTGTGCGTAGTAGACCACGGTGCACCGTCACCGCGGTCCGTCATGTAGCGATGGGCGTTGTCCGTCCTCTGTAGTGGGGGGGGGAGTTGTTATCTTCTACATTACAGATATTTTAGTAAAATTTTTAGTGCACTGTAGGTTAATTTTTCTTGTAAAAAAAAAAAAAAAAGCCACACGTTTTTTACGTGGCATGCTTCTTTGTGTGTGGGGGGGGGCTTGTTTGTTCATTCATTCATTCATGAATGAATAAACAACCCCCCCCACACACACACACACACAGCCCTTCACCTTTCATTAGAGCGCAAGATGAAGCTTCTACATTGAATCATTCAAAAGTTACAGACGTTTTTCCAAACTGTGCCATTTGGCACAGTTTGGCACAGTTCAAAAACGCCTGGGAACGACCTAAGAAAAAAGCTGTGTAATATATTCATTTTTTGTGGTATTGTTACAAAATTTTGACCTCTGCTTGATAACACTTGGTTCTACATTTCTGTAGCATTTTCCAGCCCGGATCTGAAGCTGTGTGTTATTTGCAAGCATTTGTATCCAAAAAAACACCCAGGCGAAATTTATTTTCTTCAAGTTTAGTATGTTTAGATGACTGTTACTCAGTGGCTGGAGCACTTAGAGAGATTATGACTATTTTGCCAAAAAATTCAAAGTGTTTTCTTTTAAATGAGACCAACCCCATGAAGATGCTGTAAAGGGTTGAAGAACAGCTTTTGATTTACTTTGGGCACGTTATTTTTTGGCGTTTTTAGGGAAATTGACCAGAGTGCAAGGGGTTAAACAGCACTTTTCACAACTAATCTCACTGGTTCAGTGGGAACTGCATAAAGGTTTTAAAAAATAAATTCAGGAGACTTCCGGTCTGGACACCATGGTGATAGCAGCTTAACGCTAAAGCTCCCAGACGCAATCCATGAAAATACCTTGAAAATCAAAATCAGATTTAACGGATTTTTGGAAAAGTGAAAATCAAAAGCCAAAGTCATTATGCCTAAAGGAAAACAGAAGAGATTGACATTTACCAGGCCAAGACGCATATCGGCAGGAGAATCTGACCTGGAGGACAATAACCACTCGGAAATAGAGGAGCTGAATGAGGCTAGCAACACAGTTAGCTTAAAAATGGTACTTCAAGAATTAAGACAATTTCGCCGAGAGTGTTGGGCCAAATTTCGTGAAATTAAAGACAAAATAAAAAGGACAAACAGCACAGTGGACCAGGCTGAGGACCGAATCATGGAAGCAGAGGAAAGAATAAAAGGACTGGAAGAAACCGTGCTGGAATTACTCAAACGACAGTCAAGACTGAAGGCTAAGCTAACCGACCAAGAAGGAAGACTAAGAAGAGACAACATAAGAATTCATGGTCTGAAAGAAGGAGTCGAGGACGGTTTCACCACAATGGCTGCATGCGTGGAAACCATACTGAGAGAGAAGTTGGAAATTCCCCAATCCACCAATTTGAAAATAGAAAGGGCGCACCGTTCATTAGCCCCTAGGCCGTCGGCAGAAGCCCCCCCGTGATCGGTGGTGGTGAAGTTTTCCAACTTCAAAACAAAAGAAGAGGTTTTGAGACTGGCTTGACAGAAAAAAGGATTTATGCACCAAGAAAGAAAAGTTTTTGTGGAGCACGACTATGCCCCGGAGGTCCTTAAAAAGTGTCGGGAATACAACGACGCTAAAAAGGTACTACGAGAGAAGAAACTGCGCTTTCAAACTCCATTTCCGGTGAAGCTGCGGGTTTTTTACGGGGAAGAGACGTGTCTCTACAACTCGGTGGAAGAAGCAACCAGGGATATGGCGAGAAGAGGACTCCCGGTAACAGTGTATAAACCCGCAGCAGACCCGATCGAAAGACTCAAGGCTCAAACATGGTGCACACAGAGACCTTCAAAATCCACGGGCCAGCAGCGGGAAACCCAGCGCCAGGACTATAAGGAAAAACTGAACGCTTTCAGGAGGGAATAACAATATTTTTAATCAATCTGAGCATCAAACCCTCCTCCTACAAGGTAACAAACATTAAAGGAGATGCAGAATCAGCAAGTGGTAAAACATTTCATGGAACAGTCATAATATTAGAAACAAGTAAGTCTTTAAAAAAAAAAACTTGTTAAAATAGAAATGTGACAATGAACCACATGATCTCTCCACACTAACAAATACTGTATTAACATGATTGTTTGCTGTGATGGTGGTGGGAGGTTGTGCACAATTTCATAGGGTATAGGCATAAAAAAAAAAAATCATTACAAGTTCGGATTGGGATCTGAAATTCACGTTAAAAACATGGGACAACTTACAGGGGTAAGAGAGGGCCCTCAACACGTAACAGAGTTTGAGGAATTTCCCTCAGAGCCAACACACCATCAAGGCTCTTCTAAGGTCACTAAAAAGACCTCAGCTCAGGAAGATCTTTTGACAGTGTTTTGTTTTAAAGTTTTATATACTATGTTCTAAATGTTTTTTATGTTCTTAGTGTTCTTTCAGTTTCTGAGTAGCATAAAAGAGGGCCACCACACTGTTATACTAAATAAGACAACACAATGGAGAAACAGGGTGTAACTCAAAATAATCTCATATAATGTAAAAGGGATCCTGAATCCAGTTAAAAGATCCAAGATTCTAGGCAAAATGAAAAAAGACAAAGCAGGAATAATATTTTTACAGGAAACCCACCTAACAGACTTGGAGCGCACTAAACTTAATAGACAAGGGTTTAAACTGATCTCTTCATCTTCATATAAGTCAGGGAGGAGGAGGGGGGTAGCAACATTGATCTCAACCAAAATTATATTTGAAAAAAATTCAGAACACAAAGATAAAGAAGGGAGATTCAGCATGGTACTTGGTCGGCTAGAGGGAGAAGATATCACCCTGCTGAATGTATATGCACCTCCAGGGGCTAACTGGAAATTTTATAAAAATGTATTCGACCTATTGATAACTAAAGCCCAAGGTTTAGTGATATGTGGTGGAGACTTCAATCTAAGACTGAATCCATACTGGGATGCATCAGGTAATTCTCCACATCAAAATAACACTCAAAGTAGAAAAACTCGGATGCTACTAAAAGAAATGGGAATCTGTGACGTGTGGAAGGAATTCAACCCCAGTGTAAAAGACTATACATTTTACTCAGCACCACATTCATCATACTCAAGGATTGCCTATTTTTTTTTATGTTTAATAGAGACATTGGAAGAGTAAAAACATGTAAAATAGGACTGATGGATCTCTCTGACCACAGTCCGATCTATATGGACTTAAGTATCCAAAAATACACAAATAATACATTTTCTTGGAGGTTAAATTCAAATGTGCTGAAAGGACCACAGAAAGATGAATTGGAATCAGATACTCTCAGATATTTGGAAGAAAATGATAATGGAGAAGTATCCCCTTTAATACTGTGGGACTCATGCAAAGCTGTAATAAGGGGAAAGATTATCGCAAAACTGGCAACCCAAAAGAAACTGAGACAAGAAAAACTAACCACATTAGAGTCAGAACTTAAGAAACTAGAAAAAGAGCACAAAGACAACACTCATTCTAATGACTCGCTCAAAATTAAGGAAATTAAAAAACAAATAAATGAGATCTACACAATAGAAATCCAGAAGAAACTTACATTTCTGAAACAAAAATACTATGAAACAGGTAGCAAATCGGCAAAATTACTAGCCTATAAATTGAGGAAACAACAAATGGAGAGAGCAATCTACAAAATCAGAGACCCAGTATCAAAGGAAATAAAATTTAGAATTCAGGAAATTCTTAAAAGCTTCAAGAATTACTACAAGAACTTGTACTCCCACAAAAAAAACACAAAAACGCATCCGAAGCCTTCCTAAATACATTAAATCTTCCCCAACTTACTGAGTGACAAAATAAAACACTGCTGTCAGAAATACAACCTAAAGAATTAGAAAAAGCAATTATGAAACTTAAAGCTAACAAATCCCCAGGAGCAGATGGTTATTCAGCAGAGTGGTACAAAACCTTTAAACAGCAACTATCTCCTCTCCTCCTCAAAACATTTAACTATGTCCTCCACACAGGGGAAATCCCCCCCTCCTGGAAGGTTTCATTGCAGTCATACCTAAACCTGAAAAGGATAAACTAGACTGCTCCAACTACAGACCAATCAGTGTGTTAAATCAGGACTATAAACTTTTTGACATAATTATCAGCCCAGGAAACACGCACGCAGACTCAGGTAAGATTCAACAGCTTTATTCAACAGCAAAGGGTGATTGAGTGCGTGTATGTGTCGGGAACAGAACAGCACGCCGTGGAGCCAGGCAACCCTATGGGAAGAGCAGAAACAGAGATAAGAGTTGGGCTTCACCATACAGGAGAGATATACTGAGGATTGCTTACTTGCAGGTGGGACGGTGGTTGGCGTTGGCAAAGGATCTCTTGCCTAGAAGACAGCGCCCTGCTGCACACACGACGAGGAGTGGAGATGAGAGGAGAGGAGATGGCGAGGACGGAAGGAATCCGCCGCCAGGGAATCCACTTGTGCACAGGGGAGAGACTGGTAGACAGGTGAGTGGTAATACAGCTTACATGCTGACGAGAGGAACTGCAGGACGGGAAGAAATGATCCTGCAGAGAGTTTGAGAGCGTAGATACACAGACGGCTCCAGACCGATGCTCTGGGCCGAGTGGGCTAAATAGCCCGTGACTGATGAGGCGCAGGTGTGCGCACAGCTGAGGTAGATGACTGTGAGCGGTGTGTTGTGACAGTACCCCCCCCCCCGGGTGCACCCGGTGGAACTCCGTGATGAGATCTTTATCCAGCACAAAAGAAGAGCGCACCCAGGATCTCCATTCCGGGGTATACCCCTCCCAATCCACCAGGTACTTCAGACCACGACCTCGATGCCGGGAGTCTAGGATTGATGCAACCCCCCACGCCGGGTGGCCGTTGATCATCATGGGAGCGGGCGGTGCCCTAGGAGGAGGACAGAGGGGTCAGAGATCACGGGCTTGATCTTAGACACATGAAACGTGGGGCAAACACGGAGGGAGGGGGGGAGGACCAAACGCACAGCCACCAGGTTGATAATCTTGGAGATGGTGAAGGGACCGATGAAGCGTGGTGCCAGCTTCTTCTTCTCGGCCTTAAGATTAATGTCCCGGGACGATAGCCAGACCTGTTGGCCCACCTGGCAACCGGGGGCCGGCTTCCTGTGGCGATTCGCCGTGGTGCTGTTGCGTGCCGCCGTGCGTAAAAGCGCCTCGCGCGCCCTGGTCGACAGGCTCCGGCAGCGTCTCAGATGCGCCTGGATGGACGGAACGACCAACTCACTCTCCTGCATGGGGAACAAGGGGGGATCGTAGCCCAATGATGCCCGGAAGGGAGACATCCCAATAGCCGATGACAGTGTCGCGTTGTGGGCATATTCCACCCAGGCCACCAGGCCAGGTAAGAGCTCCAGGAGGATAGGTTGGAGGAGGTGACACAGCACAAGGCAGATTCCAGCTCCTGGTTGGCGCGCTCACACTGCCCATTGGATTGGGGGTGGTGACCGGAGGAGAGACTCACTGTGGCACCCAGGGCATTGCAAAAGGACTTCCACACTTGGGACACGAACTGAGGCCCCCGATTGGATATGACGTCCACTGGGATTCTGTGCAGCCTGACCACATGTTGGACAAGGAGGTCAGCCATCTCCCGTGCCGAAGGGAGACCCTGGAGAGGCACAAAGTGAGCGGCCTTGGAGAATCGGTCCACAATAGTCAGAACAGTGTTGTAGGAATTAGAAACGGGGAGACCAGTAACGAAGTCCAGACCAATGTGTGACCAGGGCCTGCCTGGGACCGGCAGGGGCTGGAGCAGACCCGCGGGGAGGAATTCGGGGTCTTGCTAGTAGCACACTGGGGGCAGGCCCGGACGTAATTGGCAACGTCCTTCTGTAAACCGGGCCACCAGAAAGAGCACTGAAGGAGGTCCACCAGTCGGGAGATGCCAGGGTGGCAGGCAAGCTTGGACATGTGGGCCCAGTGAATGACATTCAATTCAATTCAATTTCAATTCAATTCAATTCAATTCAATTCAACTTTATTTATATAGTGCCATTTCACAACAACAGTCATCTCATAGCACTATCAACTGTAGGGGGGAACCCCCACAGTTGCAGAAAGACCCCAGCAATCAGGCGATCCCCTGTGAGCAAGCACTTGGCGATGGTGGAGAGGAAAAACTCCCTTTTAACAGGAAGAAACCTCCAGCAGAACCAGGCTCAGGGAGGGGCAGTCATCTGCTGCGACTGGCTGGGGGGTGAGGGGATAGAGAAGAAGAAAAGAACAGACATGTAGAGAGCAAACAGCACGATGGGAACTCAATCTATGGGAGAGAACAAACAGATGTTAATGATCAGCAAAAAAAAAAATATTTCATAGAGAGTGAGGAAAGGAGTGAGGCCCAGTGTATTACTGGAGGTTCCCCGGCTGACTAAACCTATTAGCAGCATAACTAAGGGAGGGTTCAGAAACACATGATCCCTCCCTAATTGTAGGCTATATCAAAAAGGTAGGTTTTAGCCCTATTCTTAAAAACAGAGATCGAGTCTGACTCCCGAATCCAGATTGGCAGCTGATTCCACAGGAGAGGAGCTTGATAACTGAAGGCTCTGCCTCCCATTGTACTTTTGGAGATTCTAGGTATTACAAGTAATCCTGCATTTTGGGAGCGTAGTGCTCTGTTAGGATAATACGGTAGTATCAGATCTTTTACATAAAAAGGAGCCTGATTGTTTAGAGCAGTGATTCTCAACTGGTGGGTCGCGACCCAAAAGTGGGTCGCGGACCTGTTTTCAGTGGGTCGTGGGCCTTTGCCTGGGCAAATAAAATATCAAGAAATAAATCAACATAGTGTCATTCACACTCCGTAACAGTAGATGGCAGTAGGTGGCGGGCAACACCATATTTCTCACCATAGAAGAAGACTCGCAACGTTTGTTTGTATATGCTAATTGAGCATGGCGAAACGGACTGGATACGTGATCCCTTTGGAATCGACATGGAAAGCGTTACGTTGCCAAGCAATGAAGAGAGTCAGCTGGTGGAGCTATCATGTGACCGCACGCTGAAAAAGAGGTTCACAGAGGTAAGCCTCTCGCAGTTCTGGTGCAGCACTGTGATGAGCGAGTATCCTTCTCTTGCCATTCGAGCAGTAAGAACCCTGCTACCTTTCAGCACTACCTATCTCTGTGAGTGTGGCTTCTCAGCTCTGGTTCAGTTGAAGACAAAACAGAGAAACAGACTGGACATTGAGCATGACCTCAGAGTTGCTTTGTCTAATACAGGGGTCACCAACGCGGTGCCCGCGGGCACCAAGTCGCCCGCAAGGACCACATGAGTCGCCCGCAGGCCTGTTCTAAAAATAGCACAACTCGCAAGTGAGCTGCTTCTAAGATGTAATTTTTTCTGCTGCAATTTTTTAAAATCACACTTGCATTTATATAGATTTTAAAATGACAATGTCTTAAAAATAAAAAAAAAATGAAAATATTTTATTATACGTAACGTTAAGGTGAACTCTGACCTAGTTCAAAGGTCAGTATTGTGCACATGACAAAACCTTCGCGCTTGTGGAGCGTAAGCTAGCGGCCAGTGAAGATGGTGAGCGCAGTGCTGTTTCCTAGCCCAAAAACATGGCAAAAAAAAAAAAAAGACAGAAAATTTATCATTTTCAAAGTGAGCGGGAGGAAGAGTTCTTTTTTACTACGGTGAAAGGAAGCTGCGTGTGTTTCATTTGCGGGGCGACTGTGGCCCACTCTTTTTTTTTTTTTTGACTTATTTTGTACCCGTAGGTAGATTTCTTCTGCAGTCCGGTGACAAGCCACCAGCTGCCGGTCGCTGCATGCGCAAGCGCCCCTTAACTCTCTAACCTGCATGTTTTTGGCATGTGGGAGGAAACTGGAGAAATCCCATGAGTAAACCCACGCAAACACGGGGAGAACATGCAAACTCCACACAGATCACTGTTGGCCGGGGGCGGGGATCGAACCCACGATCCCCGCGATCCCCTGGCCGAGGGTAAACTGCTGCCGCAGTGCTAACCACTGCGCCACCGTGCATATAAGCACTCTCAGTGCTTGTTTAGCTTCTTCTCATGAAAGGACAGTGCTGGTTATTACTCCAGCATGATTCTTGGCAAGAACTGTATGGATATAATTCCAATGAAGAAGAACACACAAAAGTGTGTTTATTAAATGTAACAGATTTTGAGCAGAATTGCAGCAGATTTGTTCAGTTAAAAATGTGATAAGATTTATTTAATATGAAAGTTGATTTTTCTTAAATGTTGCATAACTTTTTCAAACATGGTTCAACATAGATCATGAATTAAAAGGGTTTAGTTTTTTATGGTTAAAAGGGACTGGTGAAAACTGGACATTTTTTTAATGAAATGTAGAAGGGATCATCTGAACAATTGCTGAGATTAATAAAAATAAAGTGTTGAATATTGATCTTGTCTGTTACCCACTCTAAGTTATTGATAATTATATATATATATATATATATATATATATATATATATATATATATATATATATACACAATTTGTTATTTTAGAGGAGTGTGTCAAGCTGGTGCCGTTCACATGACTCGATACCCATGAAGTAGCTCTTGGTTTCAAAAAGGTTGGTGACCCCTGGTCTAATATAACTCCAGACACTGAGACTCTTGTCAAGAGCAAAAAACATCCCCAGTTCTCCCATTAATTCCTCCAGACTCAGGTCTATGATGTCACTGTTACAGGTTTTAGTGAGTGTTCCTTCATTTTCTTCAAAGCACATAACCTTATCAGTAGGTAAATACTGAAAAAACAATCAGAAGAAAAGTCAATTTTGAGACTTGAATTCTTTTGAATTGCACTTTTTGTTTAATTTTTAATTTAAAATGCAGCTGATTCAGCATTAAAGGGAATTGTTCCCTCTGTTGTATTGCCACTTACTGGTCATTTTGGTTAATCATTAAATTTGTTTTGTGTTTGTATACTGTGATATTCTGTTCTTCTGCCTCAGGTTCAAAATGCACAATCTTTACATTCAGTAAATTTGAGAATTTGAAAATCTTTGATTTGGGTCGCGGCTTGTCATTGAGGGGTGATGGTGGGTCCCAAAGCCAGACCAGTTGAGAACCACTGCTTTAGAGCTTTGTAAGTAAGAAGAAGGATTTTAAACTTAATTCTAAACTCTATGGGAAGCCAATGAAGGGAGGCCAGAACCGGAGAGATATGACCTCTCTTTCTAGTACCTGTTAAAACTCTTGCTGCAGCATTTTGGATCAGCTGAAGACTTTTTAAAGATGTTTTAGGACAGCCTGATAATAAAGAATTACAATAATCTAATCTCGAGCTAACAAAAGCGTAGATCAGTTTCTCAGCATCACTCTGAGACAAGATGCTCCTAATCTTGGCAATATTACGCAAATGATAGAAGGCAGTCTTAGAAACAAATTTGATATGTGAATTGAAGGACAAATCCTGATCAAAAATAACTCCAAGGTTCCTCACAGAGCTATTAAGAGAAAGAGTAACCGCATCCAAACTGAAAGTTTGATTTGGAAAGGAATTTCTAAGGTTTTTTGGACCAACAAGAATGACTTCAGTCTTATCTGAATTTAATAGCAGGAAATTACAAGTCATCCAAGCTTTGATTTCCTTAAGACAGGCTTCTAACTTGGCTAATTGATTACTATCATCTGGCTTCATTGACAGGTATAATTGTGTGTCATCTGCATAACAATGAAAATGTATACAGTGCATAGTAGACATAGTAGACATCCCCCCGAACTGCCGATGGAACGAAGAGCCTCCCAACCGGGCCGCCGCCAGGATCCGTTTCGGCCTCCTGCGCCCTTCGGATCTTGTCCCTGATGGACCAGGAAACTGCCCCCACAACGCACGAGCTGGGCAGGATGGTGTGGTCCCACTCCTCCGGGGTCTCAGGGGCAAACTGTCTGGACAGAGCGTCGGGCAACCCATTCTTCGAGCCTGGACGGTAGGTGATCGTAAACCGGGACCGAGCAAAGAACAGAGACAAGCGCGCCTGGCAGTCATTCAGACGCCTGGCTGACCTCAAATACTCCAGGTTCTTGTGGTCCATCCAGACCACGAAAGGTTGAGCTGCCCCCCTCCAGCCAGTGACGCCACTCCTGCAGCGCGAGCTTAACATTCAGAAGCTCCCTGTCGCCGACTTCATAATTTTGCTCAGCTGCAGACAGGCGCCGGGAGAAGAAGGCTCAGGGACTCTTAACTCCATCCACTTGTGAACGATGGGACAGGACCGCCCCCACCCCCGTATCAGACGCGTCCACCTCCACCAAGCACTGCAGCGCGGGGTCAACCTGGGTCAGGACCCGGAAGGAAGAGAACTCCGTCTTCAGGGTCTTGAATGTGGCCGCTACCTCCTCGGTCCACTGGAAGGGCACCTTGGGTGAGGTGAGGCGGGTCAGAGGGGTGACGATGGCGCTGAAGTTGGGCACAAAGCAGCGGTACAAATTAGCAAAGCCGATGAACTGCTGCACCTGTTTCCTGGAGGAAGGAGTGGGCCACTCGACCACCGCTTTAACCTTGGTAGGGTCGGGGAGGATCTGATTGTGGGAGATGACAAAACCCAGGAAAGAGGTAGTTTTGGCAAAGAACTCACACTTTTCAGCTTTGACATAAAGTCTGTTCTCTAACAGCCGCTGCAGAACCCGCCTCATGTGGACTTGGTGCTCCTACTGAGACCTGGAGAAGATCAGGATGTCATCTAGATACACAAAGATGAAGACCCCTTAGAAATCTCGCAGGACATCGTTAATGAGCCGCTGGAAGACGGCGGGAGCGTTGGTAAGCCCAAACGGCATAACCAGGTATTCGAAGTGGCCGCTGGGCATCCAAAAGGCTGTCTTCCACTCATCGCCCTCCCGGATCCGAACGAGATGGTATGCGCTGCAGAGGTCTAACTTGGTGAACCAGGTGGCCCCCTGGAGGGAGTGGAAGGCAGTGTCCATGAGAGGCAGGGTGTATCTATCCTTCGCCGTGATGTCGTTCAGGGCTCTGAAATCGATGCACGGATGCAGGGACCCATCCTTCTTTGAGACGAAGAAGAAGCCGGCTCCAAGTGGGGACGAGGAGGGGCGAATAATCCCAGCGCTGAGCAGCTCCCTGATGTATGTGTCCATGGCCTCACGTTCCGGGGCAGAAAGGCTGTAGCGGCAGCCAGATGGTAACGTGCCCCCGGGCGGAGATTTATGGCACAGTCATATGGGCGGTGAGGAGGAAGAGACATCGCCTTGGATTTACTGAAAACGAGCCCCAAGTCGTGGAACTCCGGAGGCACAAGGGTGAGATCCGGAGGAGAGGAGACAGGAGCAGGAGGAGGAGGGGATAGGGCGCAAGCCGCAGACTGAAGGCAGGTGCTCATGCAGAAAGAACTCCACGAGAGGACACTTCCAGATTGCCAGTCAAGCACAGGATTGTGAAGGCGCAGCCACGGGTAGCCCAGGATGACGGGATCCGCCGAGGTTGACAAGACGTTCAGGCTGAGGTCCTCTCGGTGGTTGCCTGAGACAATTATTGGCACCGGCCTGGTGCGATGTGTCACTACTCCCAGGAGCAAACGAGAGAGGGTGACGAGGTTAAGGGGAGCTGACAATGGCTGACAGAGGATGCCCAAGTGGGTTGCCAGGCTCTTGGAAATGAAGCTTTGTTCTGCCCCCGAGTCCACCAGTGCATGAGTGAGGTGCCTGGTGGAGTTGTGGCAGAACCTAATGGGCAAGGAACAATTGGTGAGGGGATTTGGCTGGTTGGTGTCCGCGAGGCCCCCTACAGTGACTCGTGGACCCTCCCCGTTTGGCTTGATCGGGAAATGCTCCACAGTATGCTGATCGCCTCCGCAATACATGCAGAGGCCCAGCTCCCGGCGGCGTTGTCTCTCCGCTAGGGGGAGCCTGGTTTGCCCAATCAACATCGCCTCTGACTCTTCGGCGGACTCCGGCGCGGGTAACGCCAGGGGGCGAGACTGAGAGGCGCGGACAGGAAAACCGTGCGAGCAGCTGTTGGACTTCCGCTCGGCGGCCCGCTCCTGCAGCCTGTTATCGAGACTAATTGTCAGGGAAATTAATTCGGACAGCTGCCCCGGAAGGTCCCGGCTGGCCAACTCATCCCACAGACCAGAACTGAGGCTGCGAAGGAAGATGCTGCAGAGAGAAGCCTCCCCCCAGCCAACCTCCTCCGCTGCCACCCGGAAGTCAACAGCGTAATCGGTCACCGACCAGCTACCCTGTTGAAGGCTAAGGAGCCGGTCGGCGAGGATGCTGTCACGACGGAAGTGGTCGAACACCTCGAGAAAGTCCAACACAAACTGGTCATAGGAGAGGTTCGCGTAGCTGGGCTTCGCCATGACAGTGTAAGCCCAAGCTAACGCTCGCCCCTCCAAGAGATTAGCCATGTACCCAATTCGGCTGTGGTCTGAGGGAAAATCCCCAGGAACGTGCAGAAACACCGACTCACATTGCAGGATAAACCCCCGCGCTTCACCGAGCTTCCCGGAAAAGCGAGCGGGAGTGGGGATTGGAGTGAGCCGGGTTGGCGCTCCCAAGCTAGGTTGGCCAGTCATGGCAATAGCCGGAGCTGATATGCCATGATGAGCAGGGGGGAACGCCTGCTGGGGGTCAAGACGGTCCAACCGGTGAGTCATTGTAGTCAATCGGTTTAATATCACTTGCTGTTGATGAGCTATCAAATCCACCCGAGCCTCGAGGGAGGAAAGACGGCGTGCGAGCCCGCTGTCTGCTGGGCCGCTCTGCTGGAGCCGTACTGACATAATTATCAGCCCAGGAAACACGCACACGGGCTCAGGTAAGATTCAACAGCTTTATTCAACAGCAAAGGGTGATTGAGTGCATGTATGTGGTATGTGTATGGACTGTGGGTGAACGAGGAGTGTCGGGAACAGAACAGCACACCGTGCAGCCAGGCAACCCTATGGGAAGAGCAGAGACAGAGATATGAGTTGGGCTTCACCATACGGGAGAGATATACTGAGGACTGCTTACTTGCAGGTGGGACGGTGGCTGGCGTTGGCAAAGGATCTCTTGCCTAGGAGACAGCACCCTGCTGCGCACACGACGAGGAGTGGAGATGAGAGGAGAGGAGATGGCGAGGACGGGAGGAATCCGCCGCCAGGGAATCCACCTGTGCACAGGGGAGAGACTGGTAGACAGGTGAGTGGTAATACAGCTTACGTGCTGACGAGAGGAACTGCAGGACGGGAATAAACGATCCTGCAGAGAGTTTGAGAGCGTAGATACACAGACGGCTCCAGACCGATGCTCTGGGTTGAGCGGGCTAAATAGCCCGTGACTGACGAAGCGCAGGTGTGCGCACAGCTGAGGTAGATGACTGGGAGCGGCGAGTTGTGACACTTTTTACCGCTATCCTTGCCAAAAGGTTAGAAAATATACTGACAGACTTAATTCATTTAGACCAAACAGGTTTTATAAGACAAAGACAGACACAAGATAACATTAGACGCACTTTACACATAATTCATCATATAAAAAAAATATAATTTAAATGCAGCCAAACTGGGATTAGATGCTGAAAAAGCATTTGATTCGTTTGACTGGTCTTTCCTATATAGAATCTTATCCAGTTTCAATTTTCATAACAACTTCATTAGAACTATCCAGGTATTATATGATGCCTTTTCTGATAATGATTTGAGACGTGTATGGCAAGGCTTTAACCATATCACAAACTATAAGGGCAGCAGCATCATTTCCAGTGACATCAGCACCTCACAGGCAGAAGAACTGAACTGCTTTTTGCCATGGTTTGAGGCAAATACACCTCGCCCGGACCCACAGATGTTATTGAATGACAGCTCTGATGTGCTTATCCTGCAGGATCATGAGGTGAGACTGACACTGAGAGCAGTTCACCCAAGAAAGGCTACTGGTCAATTCAATTTTCTATTCAATTCAATTCAACTTTATTTATATAGCGCCATTTCACAACAACAGTCATCTCATAGCACTATCAACTGTAGGGGGAACCCCCACAGTTGCAGAAAGACCCCAGCAATCAGGTGATCCCCTGTGAGCAGGCACTTGGCGACGGTGGAGAGGAAAAACTCCCTTTTAACAGGAAGAAACCTCCAGCAGAACCAGGCTCAGGGAGGGGCAGTCATCTGCTGTGACTGGCTGGGGGGTGAGGGGATAGAGAAGAAGAAAGAACAGACATGTAGAGAGCAAACAGCACGATGGGGACTCAATCTATGAGAGAGAACAAACAAATGTTAATGACCAGCAAAAAAAATATTTCATTGAGAGTGAGGAAAGGAGTGAGGCCCAGTGCATTACTGGAGGTCCTCCGGCTGACTAAACCTATTAGCAGCATAACTAAGGGAGGGTTCAGAAACACATGATCCCTCCCTAATTGTAGGCTATATCAAAAAGGTAGGTTTTAGCCCTATTCTTAAAAGCAGAGATCGAGCCTGACTCCCGAATCCAGATTGGCAGCTGATTCCACAGGAGAGGAGCTTGATAACTGAAGGCTCTGCCTCCCATTGTACTTTTGGAGATTCTAGGTATTACAAGTAATCCTGCATTTTGGGAGCGTAGTGCTCTGTTAGGATAATACGGTAGTATCAGATCTTTTAAATAAAAAGGAGCCTGATTGTTTAGAGCTTTGTAAGTAAGAAGAAGGATTTTAAACTTAATTCTAAACTCTATGGGAAGCCAATGAAGGGAGGCCAGAACCGGAGAGATATGATCTCTCTTTCTAGTACCTGTTAAAACTCTTGCTGCAGCATTTTGGATCAGCTGAAGACTTTTTAAAGATGTTTTAGGACAGCCTGATAATAAAGAATTACAATAATCTAATCTTGAGCTAACAAAAGCATGGATCAGTTTCTCAGCATCACTCTGAGACAAGATGCTCCTAATCTTGGCAATATATAACCAAATGATAGAAGGCAGTCTTAGAAACAAATTTAATATGTGAATTGAAGGACAAATCCTGATCAAAAATAACTCCAAAGTCCTCACAGAGCTATTAAGAGAAAGAGTAACCGCATCCAAACTGAAAGTTTGATTTGGAAAGGAGTTTCTAAGGTTTTTTGGACCAACAAGAATGACTTCAGTCTTATCTGAATTTAATAGCAGGAAATTACAAGTCATCCAAGCTTTGATTTCCTTAAGACAGGCTTCTAACTTGGCTAATTGATTACTATCATCTGGCTTCATTGACAGGTATAATTGTGTGTCATCTGCATAACAATGAAAATGTATACAGTGCTTTCTAATAATGTTGCCTAACGGAAGCATATATAAACTAAAAAGAGTAGGGCCTAGCACAGATCCCTGTGGAACTCCATGACTAAGCTTTGAGTTGAAAGAAAACTCATTATTTACATGAACAAACTGGAACCTATCAGATAAATAAGATCTAAACCACTGCAACGAAGTTCCATTAAGTCCAACATAGTGTTCTAATCTATCAAGTAGAATATTATGATCGATAGTATCAAAAGCTGCACCAAGGTCTAAAAGGACAAGTACAGAAACTAGTCCATTATCAGATGCAATGAGGAGGTCATTAGTGACCTTTGCTAAGGCTGTTTCAGTACTATGATGGATTCTAAACCCAGATTGAAACTCTTCAAGTAAACCATTTCCCTGCAGGTGGTCAAATAATTGCGTAGCAACAACTCTTTCTAAGATTTTTGAAATGAAAGGGAGATTAGAGATTGGTCTATAGTTAGCTAAAGCTCCTGGATCTAGCGTTGGCTTTTTGAGTAAGGGTTTAATTACAGCCATTTTAAAAGCCTGCGGTACATGGCCTAAAGTTAATGAAGAATTGATTATATGAAGAATAAAGCTACCAATAAGTGGGAAGAATTCTTTTAATAACCTGGTAGGAATAGGGTCTAAAAGACAAGTTGAAGGTTTGGATAAGGAAACTATTTTGTCTAACTCACAAAGGTCGATTGGAGTAAACTCATCAAGACAGACATCAATAGAAGGACTTGTAGTAGTTACAGTATGTAAGTTAACTGTGGGAAGAATCTGATTGATTTTATCTCTGATGGATGAAATTTTATTATTGAAAAAGTTCATAAAGTCCTGACTAGTAAGCTCTAAGGGAATGCTAGGATTGACAGAGTCCTGACTCTTTGTCAACCTGGCTACAGTACTGAAAATAAACCTGGGATTATTCTTGTTCTCTTCTATTAATGCAGAGTAATAACTTGTTCTAGCTTTTCTAAGAGATTTTTTATAAATTAAAAGATGATTTCTCCAAGCTAAAGAGATTTCATCTAAATTAGTGGAGCGCCATTTTCTTTCTAATTGACGAGTCTTCTGTTTTAAGCTACGAGTTTCTGTGTTGAACCAAGGAGTTAGAGATCTCTGATTAGACTTTTTCTTTTTTAAGGGGGCCGCCAAGTCTAGAGCCTGATGCAGAGAAACTGAAACACTATCCACCATGTTATCAATTACAGAAGGAGCAAGATGTCTATAGCTTATTTCCGTTGTGTTGACACAAGGCATAGAGGAAACAATCTGCATAAATTTGGTAACAGCATCATCTGAGAGGCATCTACTGTAATAATATTTTTCTTTAGGAGCAAAATAGTCAGAAATAGTAAAATCAAAGGTTAACAGACAATAGTCTGACAGTACAGGGCTATGAGGAAACACTACAAGATTTTCTATTTCTATGCCGTATGTCAGAACAAGGTCCAATGTATGGTGGAGGTAATGAGTAGAATTTCCTACTTTCTGAGAAAACCCAATCGAGTCTAATATTGAATTAAATGCCACATTAAGGCAGTCACTATCTACATCCACATGTATATTAAAGTCCCCTACTATAATTATTCTATCAGATTTCAGAACTAAATCAGCTAAGAAATCAGCAAATTTGGATAAAAATTCTGAGTAGGTTGATGGGGGACGATAAACTATGGCAAATAAAATTGGGTTTAACCTAAAATTGCTAAAGTGCCCAATACTGAGGACCAGGCCCTCAAAGGAATTATAACATGTTTTTTGCTTTACATTAACTAGTAATTTGGAATGGTAAATTGTTGCTACTCCTCCTCCACGACCAGAACTACTGGGATTTTGACAGTTTAAATAACCAGAGGGAGTTGATTCATTTAAACCAACATAATCCTCTTGTCCTAACCAAGTCTCTGTAAGGGAAATTAAATCAATCTGATGATCAATTAACAGATCATGGACTAACAGAGACTTGGGAGTTAGAGACCTAATATTTAATAAACCACATTTAATTTTTAAATTATGAGGAGGAACAGAGGCCAAATCATTCAATTTAGAGGCTTTATGTTTAATTTGAGTTTTACCAATATTTTGCTCTATCACTTTGGGATGCTTATACATTATATTTTTATTTACTTTGGAGGGAGCAGACAACGATTCTCTGATGGGGAAGTCAGGGGCTAAGCTGAGGGGTGGCGGATGAAGAGGAGCTGCAGAGAGGTGTGTAAGACTGCGACTCTGCTTCCTGGTCCCAACTCTGAGTAGTCAGGGTTTTGGAAATTTGGATAAAAAAGATGCCAGATTGTTAGATAAATGAGAAGCACCATCCAAAGTGGGATGGACGCTGTCTCGTCTCATAAGACCAGGTTTTCCCCAAAAAGAGCTCCAATTGTCAATGTAGCCCACGTCATTTTTAGGACACCACACAGACAGCCAGCGGTTCAAGGATGACGAGCAGCTAAACATGTCATCACTGGTCAGATTGGGGAGGGGCCCAGAGAATACTACAGTGGCAGACATCGTTTTTGCAAAGTCACACACCGATTCTATATTAAGTTTCGTGACTTCCGACTGCCGGAGACGGATGTCATTAATGCCAGCGTGAATAACAATTGTGGAATATTTACAGTTACTTTTAGCCAGCATTTTCAAATTTGACTCGATGTCGTCTGCTCTGGCCCCAGGAATGCATTTGACTATGGCCGCTGGAGTCTCTAGGTTCACGTTTCTGACTACAGAGTCGCCAATGATCAGAGTTTTTTCCTCAGCGGGTGTGTCGCTGAACGGGGAAAAACGATTAGAAACGTGAACAGGTTGGTGGTGTACCGGGGCTTTGCGACTAGGCTTCCTTCTCACCGTCACCCACCCAGTCTCCTCACTGCTGAGGAGAGCCGGGGGACCGCTGACAGGGGGACCTAAGCTAGCTAGCTCCGCTGCAGCTAAGGGGCGTCCGTCGAGATTAACTGGCGCAGACGGTGTTTCAATGCAGCGGAGCCGGGATTCCAAATCAGACAACCTCGCCTCGAGCGCCTCAAAAAGACAACATTTATTACATTTACTGTAATCACTAAAAGAGGCAGAGGTGTAGCTAAACATCTGACAGAGAGAGCACACCAGAGGAGGAGAGGAAGGAGAGCTAGTAGCCATAGCTAGTGGCTGGAGAGCAAACCACACATGCAGACAGCAAAACAGGAAGTGACGATCCCGATGGAGTGCCAGGAAAGGTGCTCAGAGCATGTGCAGATCAGCTATGCTCTGTTTTGACTGACATTTTTAACTTGTCTCTCAAGGCAGCCGTTGTTCCACAGTGTTTAAAATCTGCAGTCATAATTCCTGTACCAAAAAAACATACTATTAGCAGTCTGAATGACTATCGACCAGTAGCATTAACACCCATTTTTATGAAGTGCTTTGAGAAAATGGTATTGAAACATCTTTTGCCCAGTCTCCCCCCAGACTTTGATCGGTATCAGTTTGCCTATAGGCAGGGCAGATCCACTGAAGATACTATTGCTATAGCTCTCCACTCGGCATTCAGCCATTTTGAAGACAAGGGGAGCTATGTAAGAATGTTGTTTGTTGACTATAGCTCGGCATTTAATACAATTATTCCCAACATTCTCATCACCAAATTGCTTCAGCTTGGTCTGCCTACTCACACTTGCTGCTGGATTAAGGACTTTCTAACAAACAGAACACAGACTGTTAGACTCGGACCCCATTCCTCCTCTACAGTCATGCTTAACACAGGCTCGCCACAGGGCTGTGTGTTGAGCCCCACTTTGTATTCATTGTACACATATGACTGCATACCTGTTCATCCCACAAACATTATAGTGAAGTTTACAGATGACACAACAGTAGTGGGGCTCATATCAGGAGGAGATGAGTCCGCATATCAGAATCAGAATCAGAATCAGAATCAGGTTTATTGCCATTGTTCATGTAGTACACAAACTAGGAATTTGTCTCGGTGCAATGCTGCAACATTAAACATGATAAGATAAAAGAAATAAACTATACATGCAATAAAGTGTAGAATAAGAGTAAGTGATACTGGTCAGCAGTTAAAATATATTAGCGAGCAGCAGATACTGTGGAGAACTATATAGTGCAGTCGGTAATGCAGGAAGAAAACAGTGATGATTGACATGAGTCTGGTTGAGCTGCTGTACATAGTGCACGAGAGTCAATAAGTCACTTAGTGTTCAGCAGTCTGATGGCAGAGGGGAAGAAGCTGTTCATGTGACGGGAGGTTTTAGTCTGGATGGACTGAAGTCTTCTACCAGAGGGGAGGGGGGCAAACAGTATGTGACCAGGGTGTGAGGGATCGGCTGTGAGGGATCATACAGAGATGAGGTCCAGAAACTGGTGAGATGGTGCTCAGATAATAATCTGCTATTGAATACAAAAAAAACAAAAGAACTCATTATTGATTTTAGGAAGCATAGCAGTGAGCCGCCTCCTCTATATATAGGCAAGGAGTGTGTGGAGAGGGTGGAGGCTTTTAAGTTTCTGGGTGTTCATATTTCTCACAACCTTACCTGGGCAGTTAACACCATAGCTACGATAAAAAAGGCTCAACAACGTCTACACTTTCTGAGGCTCCTCAAGAAGAATGGCCTGAATGTACAGTTGCTGGTTTTATTTTATCGCTCTGCTATTGAGAGCATTCTGTCATATGGCATCACGGTTTGGTATGAGGGCTGTTCAGCCGCAGACCGCAAAGCCTTCCAGAGAGTGATCGAGACTGCGCAAAAAATCACTGGCTGTTCTCTCCCTTCTCTGGAAGAGATTTCCAGTGACATAACGCACGGCTCAGGAGACGCACACACACAGGCTTAGAGTAGTTCAAAGAGTTTATTAACAGCAGGAGTGAATGAGTGCGTGTCTGCGGGATGTAAATGTGTTGGTGATGGTGTCTGCTCCAGGCACAGAGGCAGGTGACCGTACAGCCGAGCAACCTTGGTGGGTCAGGACAGCTGGCATAACAAGGGGGCGAAGCCCGGAAGACAGCCACCTGGAGAGCTCCGTACAGCAGCGAGGATTGGGCGATGGAGTGGAGATGTCCGCCGCTGGGGAATCCACCTGTGCACAGGGGAGAAGACTGAAGAAAAGAGGTAAGCGATCTTCTTACCAAAATGGTGACGCTGAAGGGAAGTATGCTCACAACGGTGAGGGACGAAGTCTGACGGCTTCAGGCCGAGCCTCCGGGCGAGACGGCCTTTATCCCTCGCCGCTGATGATTGTCAGGTGCGTGAGCAGGTGGCGCCGCTGATGAATGGCGCGGCGTGACAGTACTCCCCCCTCTAGCAGCGCCTCCTGGCGATGGCTTATCCGGGTGCGCTCGGTGGAAGTCCGCGATGAGCGATGGGTCCAACACAAACGACGGGGGCACCCATTGTCGATGCTCGGGCCCATAGCCCTCCCAGTCCACCAGGTATTGCAACCCACGACCTCGGCGCCGGGAGTCCAGGATGGAGGAGACGGACCAGGCCGGATGGCCACCAATCATCCGGGGCGCGGGTTGCGCTGCAGGAGGAGGGCAAAGGGGGTCAGTGACTGCCAGTTTCACCTTCGACACATGGAAAGTGGAATGGATGCGGAGGGAGGGGGGAATAGCCACGCGCACAGCCACCGGGTTGATGATCCGGGTGATGGGAAAGGGACCCATGAATCGCTGTGCCAGCTTCCTCCTCTCGCCTTTTAATGTGACGTCCTGGGTAGACACATACACGAGTTGCCCAACTCTGTACGCCGGGGCAGGTCTTCTGTGCCGGTCCGCCACGGTCCTGTTGCGCTCCGCTGTGCGTAAAAGCGCATGACGCGCGGCAGCCCAGGTGGAGCGGAACTGCCTAAGGTGCGCCCTAACAGAGGGGACAGTCACCTCGTTCTCCTGCGCTGGAAACAGCGGGGGGTCGTAACCCAGGGACGCCTTGAAGGGGGACATCCCCGTTGCAGAAGAGTGGGCGGTGTTGTGGGCATACTCCACCCAGGCGAGATGGTTGCTCCAGGACGTCGGCCTGGATCTAGTAACACAGCGGAGCGCAGCCTCCAGCTCCTGATTGGTCCTCTCACACTGCCCGTTAGACTGGGGGTGATGGCCGGAGGAGAGGCTCACCTTGGCTCCGATGGCGTTACAAAAGGATCTCCAAACCTCGGATGAAAATTGGGGACCCCGGTCCGAGACCACGTCCACCGGAATCCCGTGCAGCCTGACCACGTGTTGGACGAGGAGGCCCGCCGTCTCCAGGGCAGTAGGGAGACCTCGCAGGGGAATGAAGTGCGCAGCCTTGGAGAAACGGTCCACAATGGTCAGGACGGTGTCAAAGGAGTTGGAAACGGGGAGTCCGGTGACGAAGTCCAGTGCGATGTGCGACCAGGGCCTGCCGGGGACGGGCAGAGGCTGGAGCAGACCCGCTGGGGGGGCATTTCCCGACTTGCTGGTGGCACAGATTGGGCAAGCCCGGGCGTAGCGGGCTGCATCCCTCCGCAGGCCTGGCCACCAAAAGGACCGTTGGAGGAGGCTGATCATCCGAGAGGTGCCGGGATGACAGGTGAGCCGGGAGGTGTGGAGCCAGTGGATGACCTCTCCTCGGACCGCAGATGGGACGAACAGTCTTCCCTCCGGTCCGCCGCCAGGATCAGGTTCCACCTCCTGCGCCTTCCGGATCTTGTCTTCAATGTCCCAAGAGATGGCACCGAGGACGCACGACCTGGGCAGGATAGTGTGGGGCGTCTCCTCAGCCTCCACGGGAGTGAACTGCCTAGAGAGGGCGTCAGGCAGGCCGTTTTTGGAGCCCGGCCTGAAGGTGATCGAGAAGCGGAACCTGGCGAAGAACAAAGACCAGCGCGCCTGGCGGGCATTCAGGCGCTTGGCAGATCGTAAATACTCTAAGTTCTTGTGGTCCGTCAGGACCACAAACGGCAGGTCCGCCCCCTCTAGCCAGTGGCGCCACTCCTGTAAGGCGAGTTTAATGGCCAGGAGCTCTCTGTCCCCCACATCGTAGTTCCTCTCCGCCGGGGACAGGCGCCGGGAGAAGAAGGCGCACGGCCGTTTGGCGCCATCGTCAGGTGACCGCTGGGATAACACTGCTCCCACTCCCGTGTCCGATGCGTCCACCTCCACAATGCACTGCAGCGCGGGGTCGACCTGGCGAAGGACCCGGGAGGAGGAGAACTCCGCCTTCAGCGCCCTAAAGGCAGCAGCGACCTCTTCAGTCCACCGGAACGGGACCTTCGGGGACGTGAGGCGGGTCAGCGGTCCGACGATCGAGCTGAAATTTGGGACAAAGCGGCGGTAAAAATTGGCGAAGCCAACAAACTGTTGCACCTGCTTCCGGGATGCGGGAGTAGGCCACTCCACCACCGCCTTCACCTTCTCTGGGTCTGGGAGCACCTGATCTTGAGCGATGATGAATCCCAGGAAGGATGTGGTCCTAGCGTAGAATTCGCATTTCTCAGCCTTCACGTACAGACGATTCTCCAGCAGTCTTTGGAGGACCCGCCTCACATGGACCTGGTGCTCGTCCCTGGACCTGGAGAAGATAAGGATGTCATCCAGGTAGACGAACACAAAAAGGCCGATGAAATCCCGGAGGACGTCATTAATGAGGCGCTGAAAGACGGCAGGAGCGTTGGTCAGCCCGAACGGCATGACGAGATACTCAAAGTGGCCGTTCGGGGTACGGAAGGCTGTCTTCCATTCATCTCCCTCCCGGATCCGGACGAGGTGGTAAGCGCTGCGTAAATCCAGCTTGGTAAACCAGGTCGCCCCCTGGAGGGAGTGAAAGGCAGTGTCCATGAGGGGCAGGGTGTAACGGTCCCTCTCAGTGATGTCATTCAGCGCTCGGTAGTCTATGCAGGGGCGGAGGGATCCGTCCTTTTTCCCGACAAAGAAAAACCCTGCCCCCACGGGTGACGACGATGGGCGAATAATCCCAGCGCTCAGAGATTCCTTCAGGTATGTATTCATGGTCTCCTTCTCCGGCGCCGACAGGCTGTAGAGCCGACCAGATGGCAGGGGAGCCCCCTGGCGGAGGTTGATGGCACAGTCATATGGTCGATGCGGGGGAAGAGACATAGCTTTCGATTTGCTAAATACCATACCCAGGTCGTGAAATTCTGGAGGCACCAGTGACAGGTCCGGAGGTGCTGTATCCGCCACAGGGGGAGCCGCGGATGGGGAGCAGGCAGCGGACTGAAGGCAGGTGCCCATACAGAAGGTACTCCATGCCGATACCCCAGCGGACCTCCAGTCCAGGACAGGGTTGTGGAGGCGTAGCCAGGGATACCCCAGGATGACGGGCGACACAGAGTTGGGCAGGACGTAAAATACCATCTCCTCCCGGTGGTTCCCTGAGATGATGACTGGGACAGGCATGGTTTGGTGAGAAACTCTCCCAAGGGAGGCACGGGAGAGATGGACCAGGGAGATGGGGTGTTTTAATGCCTGACAGCGGATGCCCAATCGGGTTGCCAGGCCTTGTGAAATGAAGCTGCCCTCTGCGCCCGAATCCACCAGTGCGTGGGTGAGGTGCCCAGTGGGATTGTGGCAAAAACGGATGGGCAGCTTTAATTGAGTGAGAGAGTCTAACCGGTTGGGATCCGCGAGGCTCCCTACAGCGATTCGCGGACCCCGCCGACTGGCTTTCCGCGGGCAACGCTCCACAGTGTGTTGGTCACCTCCGCAATACATGCAGAGGCCCAACTCACGGCGGCGTTGTTTCTCCGCAGGGGAAAGCTTGGTCCAGCCCGTCACCATCGGCTCCGACTCCTCGGGGCACAATGCTGGCGGCGCCGCCAGGGGGCGAGCTTGGAACAGGTGCGTTGAGACTCCACGAGGGCGAGAAGAAGAAGACTTCCGCCCCGAGGAGCGCTCGCGCAGCCTGTTATCCAAACTTATCGCTAAGGATGTCAGCTCCGCTAGCGTCCCAGGGATATCCCGTCCAGCCAGTTCATCCCTCAGATCACTATTGAGGCTGCGGAGGAACAGGCCACAGAGGGAGCGTTCCTCCCAGCCCAATTCCTCCGCCGCTACCCGGAAGTCGACCGAGTAGTCCGCTGCCGACCGGCCTCCCTGCTGGAGAGCGAGGAGCCGATCGACCTGGACCGTCTCGGTTTGAGAATGGTCAAAGACCTCCAGAAAGCGCCTCACGAACTGGTCATAGGTGAGGGTGGCATAACTGGACCTCGCCATTACGGCGTAGGTCCAAGTTAACGCACGCCCCTCCAGAAGATTCCCTATGTAACCAATCCGACTGTGATCCGAGGGAAAATCTCCGGGCACACGGTGGAACACGGACTCACACTGCATAATGAACCCCCGCGCTCCGCCGAGCTTACCGCTAAAGCGGGCGGGGGTCGGAATCGGTGTGAGCCGAACCGGTGCCACTGGAGCCGGCTGGACGGCCGCTGGAACAGCAGGAGCCGCGCCACCCTGACGAGCCGGGGGGAACGGCTGTTGAGGATCTAAGCGGCCCAACCGGTTAGTTAAGTTTAATAACTGATTCAGGATAACCTGCTGTTGATAAGCAATCTGATCCACTCTAGCCTCGAGAGTGGTAAACCGGTGTGCGAGCCCGCCGTCCGCCGAGCCGCTCTGCTGAAGCCGTACTGACATAACGCACGGCTCAGGAGACGCACACACACAGGCTTAGAGTAGTTCAAAGAGTTTATTAACAGCAGGAGTGAATGAGTGCGTGTCTGCGGGATGTAAATGTGTTGGTGATGGTGTCTGCTCCAGGCACAGAGGCAGGTGACCGTACAGCCGAGCAACCTTGGTGGGTCAGGACAGCTGGCATAACAAGGGGGCGAAGCCCGGAAGACAGCCACCTGGAGAGCTCCGTACAGCAGCGAGGATTGGGCGATGGAGTGGAGATGTCCGCCGCTGGGGAATCCACCTGTGCACAGGGGAGAAGACTGAAGAAAAGAGGTAAGCGATCTTCTTACCAAAATGGTGACGCTGAAGGGAAGTATGCTCACAACGGTGAGGGACGAAGTCTGACGGCTTCAGGCCGAGCCTCCGGGCGAGACGGCCTTTATCCCTCGCCGCTGATGATTGTCAGGTGCGTGAGCAGGTGGCGCCGCTGATGAATGGCGCGGCGTGACATCCAGGTCTCGGTACCTCAACAGAGCTACTGCCATCATTAAAGACTGTGCTCATCCAGGCCATGACTTCTTTCACTTGCTCCCCTCGGGAAAGCAGTACAGATCCCATAAAACCTGGACTACCAGGTTTAATCATAGTTTTTCCCAGCAGCAGTACATATTTTGAACAGATTTATGTAACACACACAGACTGCTGATATTATTTTGTTATTTTAGGTTATTTTGTAGCAACAACCCTGTGTGCATAAGCTGATCTTTTGTATTTATCGCTCAGTATGTTTTTCATTATTGCTACGTACATATTGTATTCAACTTTTAGGTAATTTTGTTTCAAGCATTATTTAATGTTGTAATTATAAGAATGTTAAATGCATGAGTGAACTGTGAGTGTGATAGTTTGTTTATAGTTTGTTTTTAGGGAGCAGCATCTCAATTTCGTTGCATTGTTCATTAACAATGGAATGACAATAAAGGCACTTTGACTTTGATTATATAAAAAACCAACAGCTAAAATAAGGATTAACGGTAAATTATCATCATCTTTTGAACTGGAAAGAGGATGTCGTCAGGGCTGCCCCTTGTCTCCACTGCTCTTTGCAATCTTCATAGAACCTCTGAGCCAATGGATAAGACAGAATCAAAAAATTCAAGGGATTACCCTTGGTCAGAAGGAACATAAAATAGCACTCTTTGCTGATGACATTTTAATATACCCGGGTGTGGTAGACTGCAAGTCTAAAATAAATCATTACTGGCACATGCCTCTAGGGGGAACTACCTGTATTGTTCAGCACTACTATTAAGGGGACACATTAGAACAAGAGTGTGAAAACCCCGCGCAGAATCCATGTTCAGTCTTGTTGTGTGTGTTACAGAATAAATGGCAGAGTTAGCCAAAGAAATAACTCAAGTGTGATCATTGCTACACGGTAGGATATCACACAATTGGCGACGAGGATTAAAAGAAAAAAATCAGCGGCGAGAAACAGAGAACATTGCAAGTGTGGCGAACTCAAGTGACTCCAGTAGTTCGAGTGCAAGTTCAGAGGAGGAAAAACGAGGTTTCCCCACCACGACGAGCAATGGCGGCTGTAATCGGAACGGTAACCCCTTTTGATAACTCGACTCAGTCATGGGAAGAATATAGTGAAATGTTGGACTTTTTCTTCCAAGCTAATGATATTGAGGAGCCAGACAAAAGGAAGGCTGTACTGTTGAGTGGAGTTGGTGCAACTACTTACAGTTTGTTGAGAAATTTAATAAGCCCTGCATTACCGAAAGATAAAACGTACGACCAGCTTACTGCGGAGCTTCAGAAGCACTTCAGCCCCAAACCGAGTGAAATCGTGCAACGATTCAAATTTAATTCACGCATAAGGAGAAACACTGAGTCCATAGCAGAGTATGTGGCAGAATTGAAGAAATTAACACTGCACTGTGATTACAAAGACGCATTGAAAGAAATGTTAAGAGACAGACTTGTGTGTGGAGTGAATGATGACCGAATGCAACGGCGACTTTTATTTGAAACAAAACTCACTTTTGCAAAGGCTTTGGAATTATGCCAAGCGATGGAAACAGCATCTAAAGATGTGAGAGAAATGCAAGGGAAGCTAACAGAGGACACAGCAACGCATGTTCGTGTGCCTAAGACCCAAGTAGGTGTCCACAAAGTGTCAACTGATAAAAATCATCACAAATTCCCCAGTTGTTATCGCTGCAAAGGCCAGCACAATGCCGCCGAGTGCAAATTTGCCACTGAGCTGTGTCATAATTGTGGCAAGCGAGGGCACATTAAGAAAGCATGTAGAATAAAGGTGGACAGCGCACAGGTGCTGAAAGCAACAGTTAATGGGCAAAAGAATAAAAAAAAGGGCCCAGGAAAGGAACAGCGAGCGAATCAACTGAGAGGGGAGGGAGAAAGTGATACAGAAGACATGGGTTTTCACACAATTTACAACACGTCAGAGGAGCTGACCAAGGTAGCGCCCATCACGCGTACCATGAATGTTAATGGAATGAAAGTAACATTTGAAGTTGATACAGGCTGTGGAGTAACCATATTAAGTAAACAGCAATATACACAACTGTGGAAGAAAACAGACACAGCAGAATTAAATCCCTGTTCATTAAAATTAAAAACATACACAGGAGAGAAGCTAGACGTGCTAGGCATGGCACAAGTGAAGGTGCAGCACGAAAACAAAGAAAAAGAACTTACCTGTAGTAGTAGTTGGGAGCGAAGGACCAAATCTACTAGGGCGAAGTTGGCTACAAGAACTGGCCATGATTGATCAGTTGGTGAATAAAGTGGAATCTCAGCCCAAATTGCAGCTGGAGGAGATCCTCGAAAGACACGCTGAGGTGTTCAAAGAAGGCGTAGGACAGCTAAAAGGTGTCACTGCAAAGATTAATGTGGACAAGGAGGCCCAACCACGATTCTGCAAACCCCGACCGGTACCCTATGCAGTCAAGCCACTGGTTGAAAGCGAGCTACAGAGGCTGCTGGATGACAAGATCATTGAGCCAGTGCAGGTTGCAGAATGGGCGGCGCCCATAGTCCCAGTGAGAAAGCCGGATGGCTCCATTAGAATATGTGGAGATTACAAACTCACTGTCAATCGAGCATCACGGGTGGATCAGTATCCAATTCCTAAAGTGGAGGACCTCTTCGCACAGCTGAACGGCGGCCGACACTTCACGAAATTAGACATGAGTCACGCCTATCAACAAGTAGTCCTGGAAGAAGAATCAAGAAAGTATGTAACCATCAATACACACAAAGGCTTATATACCTACACACGCTTACCATTTGGAGTAGCTTCCAGTCCTGCTATATTCCAGAGAACTATGGAGGGCATCCTAGGTGGAATTCCGAATGTTGCCATTTATTTGGATGACATCCTTTGTACAGGACCAAATGAACAAGAACATCTGAAAACGCTGGAGGAAGTGCTTCAACGGTTGGAGAAAAGCGGTCTGAGGTTGAAAAGAAGCAAGTGTGAGTTCATGGGAAAAGAGGTGGTGTTCCTAGGCCACAAGATCAACGCCAGTGGTCTACACCCTCTAACAGACAAAGTGGAAGCCATTGCGGAGGCGCCTGAGCCACAAAATGTTACTGAGTTAAAAGCCTACCTGGGCTTGTTGAACTATTACCATAGGTTCCTCCCAAAGCTCTCCACGCTGCTGGCACCACTACATACCTTACTTAAGAAGGAAGAAAAATGGTCATGGGGGGTCAAGCAGCAGAAGGCGTTTGAAGAGTCCAAAGCGCTACTTCAGTCCTGTAGTGTGTTAGTGCACTATGATTCAAACAAACCACTCATCCTGGCGTGTGACGCATCACCCTACGGTGTGGGTGCTGTACTCTCTCATCATATGGAGGATGGCTCAGAGAGACCCATAGGGTTCGTCTCAAGAACTCGTAGTGCAGCTGAGAAAAACTACTCCCAGCTAGACAAGGAGGGCCTTGCAGTAGTATTTGGTGTAAAAAAATTCCACAAATACCTGTACGGGAGACAGTTCGCTATAGTGACTGACCACAAGCCACTAATTTCACTGTTCAGTGAAATGAGAGCCATACCCCAGATGACATCTCAGAGAATTCAGAGATGGGCCGTTACATTAGCAGCGTATGAGTACACCATCATTTACAAAGCCGGACGGGACCATACGAATGCTGACGCGATGAGTAGGCTACCCTTGGATGGAGGAAGAGACAGCACGCCTGAGGAGGAGGAGAGAGTGCTATTGTTTGAAGATATCGGCGTGCCCCTGGTGAACGCACAACAAATAAAGAAGTGGACAGACAAAGACCCTGTTCTAGCAAGAGTGCGAGAATACATCTTGCGAGGATGGCCGAAGATGAACAGTCCTGAGTTCATTCCCTATGCCAGACGACAGGATGAGCTCAGCACCCAGGAAGGTTGTATCCTGTGGGGAGGACGCGTGGTTGTTCCACCACCTGGTAGGAATGCCTTACTGCAACAACTACACCAAGCACACCCTGGCATCACTCGCATGAAAGCGTTGGCGAGGAGTTACATGTGGTGGCCCAACATGGATGCAGAGGTGGAGGCGCTTGTGAAGTCATGTGCGGCATGCCAGGAGAACAGGAACAGTCCTCCAGCAGCCCCACTACATCCCTGGGAAGTTCCAGATAAACCATGGAGAAGAATTCACATTGACTACGCAGGTCCATGGATGGGAAGGAAGTTGAGGTCAACATTTGACTTAATACATCCAGACTTCAGAAACAAAGTGCATGATAAACAAGAGAAACAAAAAGGTTATCATGACATGCATGCTAGAGAGAGAATACTGAGAGAAGGAGACGTGGTCTACACCCGCAACTTTGGCTCAGGACCAGCCTGGGTACCAGGAGAAATAACAGAAAAGACAGGCCCTGTGTCATTCAAGGTGACATTAGGTCATGGACAAGTGGTGAGGCGACACATCGACCAAGTTCGTGGTAGGAGCTCCATTCCCCTGCCGATGGCACCAGAGGTGTTGTCTGACACCCACCCTGAGGAGAGCATCAACGAACCACCACTTCAGGTGAAACCTGAGGTAACCGTCTCTGCAGATTCTACGGGCAGCACTGCAGCAGCCGAAACAGTGGAGCAGTCTGAGTCTTCACCTGCAGTTGGCTCACCAGCCGTGAGAAGATCTCAGCGAGCTAGGAAAGCTCCAGACTACTTGAAGGACTATACTTAGTCAGTAGTGAGTTCCCCAGCCACAGGACAAGAATGCGTCCTGGAACCTCACTGGGATGCGGTAGTCAAACCAAATCCCCAGTTAGACTGTTATGTGTGTTATACATGTGAAAAAAAAAAAAAGAAAGAAAAGAGAAAGAAATTATATGTATGGCACATGTGTTTAAGAAGTTAAAGTAACTGTGATTGTTTAGGATTAAATGGGAGTTCCAGGATGTCTAGCATAATTGGCTAAGGTAATTAAAAGTAGTTTAATCTAGAGGGGAGGGATGTGGTAGACTGCAAGTCTAAAATAAATCATTACTGGCACATGCCTCTAGGGGGAACTACCTGTATTGTTCAGCACTACTATTAAGGGGACACATTAGAACAAGAGTGTGAAAACCCCGCGCAGAATCCATGTTCAGTCTTGTTGTGTGTGTTACAGAATAAATGGCAGAGTTAGCCAAAGAAATAACTCAAGTGTGATCATTGCTACACGGTAGGATATCACACCGGGGCAGCCGGACACCTCTTTTCCAGAACTAATCTCCGTTTTTTCAGAGTATGGAGATTTATCGGGGTACAAATTAACCATGCATAAAACCCAAATTTTAACATTCAACTATGACCCAAATCAATATTTACTAAGCAAACTCAAAACTAACTGGGAGATGGAATCTATGAAATATCTGGAGGTCAATATCCCGAAACAACTCAACAAACCGGAGCCACTGGAGTGGTGGCTCAGTTGGTAGAGCATCCGCCCCACACCTGGGAGGCAGGGGTTCAAATCCCGGCCGGGTCATGCTGAAGACCATATAAAAGTGGAACTTCCTGCCATCCAGCTTGGTGCTCAGCAAAAATGGAATGGAGGAGGGAAATTTGTGGCGGCGCCTTGCATGGCAGCGGCCCTCTGATTCTGCACTTGGGGTGTGTGTGATTAACACAGTAGATAGGTAAAGCACAATCTTGTTCTACTGTACATGATTGGTTGTACAGTTGAATGACAATAAGGGTGATTTAATTTAAAATTATAGCACTAAACTATGATCCACTGATGGCAATAATAAAATCTGATCTAGCAAGATGGAATATGATACCATTCTTAGGTACTGCAAAAAGAATTGAAGCAGTCAAAATGAATATACTTCCACGTCTTCTATACCTTTTCCAAACAATACCGGTAGAACCTCCCAAAAAATGATGGCAAGAACTGGATAGAAGGATCTCAAGATTCATATGGCAGGGCAAGAGACCTAGAATCAGATATAGAACCCTACAGCTGAACAAAGACAAAGGTGGGCTCGCGCTGCCAAATATCAGGGACCATTTTAAAGCCGCACAAATTAAAACTTTAGTAGAGATATGTAACCCAGTCTACACTGCACAATGGAAGGAGATTGAATGCCAAATATCAAGTGACATCCCCCTACAGGCGATAATAGGGAACAATGCCTTACCTAAACTTTTGAATAACACTAACCCGTGGATAGAGACCCCGCTAAAAATTTGGTTTAAGATAGTCAGAGAGAATCAAACTAAAGAACCCTATCGATTATTGCAATGAATTTCCTATGATCAGGATTGTTCTGCCCTCAGTAGTGTGTGTTTTATAGAGTTGGAGAAATAGTTCATAAGTTTATATTAAAATATCATAATTCATTTGTAGTAATTCCCGTTAAAAATTGGTTATTGTGTTAAAAGTAATTTCTGTATAGTTATTAGTAATTTGCTTGTATTTTATATTGAAAGCGCAGCCAGTTGCCGCTATGATTTGTGGGTAGAAGAAACGGACTTTGGAGAGAGGAAAAAAAAGGCAGAGAATATAACCTGCCCGCGAATGTCTGAAACGTTCCTCCTGTGTGGTAAACCCTTTTTCTACACCTTCGAAAGCAATGGCTGTAAGTCCAATTAGTGTCTTGTTAATTTATAAGTTTCGTTATATGTGAATTTGATGTCGTTTTTAGAGTGTGATTGTTTCAGTAATTAGTCATATCCCAGGGCCCTGCTAGCCTGTTGAATGTATTGTGTTTGTCTATTTCCAGGAATTAGTCCTACCCCAGGGGCCCGCTAGCTTAATTAAATGTATTTGTTTTTTATTTCTTTTCAGTTTCACTCGGGCTTTTCATTGAGCTTCGAGCCACAGTTATAAATAACTGTAAGCTGTCTGAGAAGACTGGAAATAAAGGAGCAGGTGTGGGGAGTGTGAAATAACGAGGCTGAATCATTTCTTAATTCAGGCTTTAATGTAGCGATCACATCCCCAGCTATCTCTCAATCAGAATCAGAATCAGAATCAGCTTTATTGGCCAAGTATGCACAACATACAAGGAATTTGACTTTGGCTAAAAACTTGCTCTCGTTGTTCAGGTGGAGGATTTAAATAAGGATTCAATGACAACAGAGTATGTACAGTAAATTACAGTTACAGTTACAAGAACAGAAGAGAGAATGAGCTGCATCAAAACCCCCACATTTATACATACAATATCAAAGGAAGAGTCACATCACACTGTCAACATCCCCTATTGACAATAACTCCCCCCCAAGTCCTTCAGTCTTCCACCTGGCTCCCAGGAGGTCAGGAAGTCCTTTCAGCTCCTTCTTGCAGTACCTCCGTCCTCTTGTAGTTATCCACAGGTGGTCCAGACATATTGCCCATCCAAGACGTGAGGTCAATCTACACATGCAATCCTAAGCATCTCAACTTGTGCTTATACATATGTAGGTAAAATTACATGAGCTACATACCCCCCCCCCAAACGTCGAAGAATGGACAATATATCAGAGTTCACAACAAATGGAAAAATTAACGGCATAGACTACACAACTTGACACAATCACATCAGTCCATAGACTGTCTAGGCTTTAAACGTCTCCCAAATTTACTGAAAGCAGGCTTCGCTGTCCTTGTGGTTCCATCCTGCAGAGAATCTGCTAACTGAGGGAGAGAATGGTTATTTGATCCCTGCGGGGTCTCCAAGACCTGTTCTCTGGGGGGTCTACCACGTCGAGGTGCCCTTGCCACCCGTACAGACTCGTCGTTCATCACAAAAGCAGGTTTAAGTCTGTCAATACTAACTGTTTCTTTTCTGTCTCCAAAATCTAGCACAAAATGCTTATCACCTGTCTCCAGCACTCGAAATGGACCATCATATGGCGGGCGGAGGCCTGGTCGCAGAGCTTCATGCCTGACAAAAACAAACTCAGCATTTTTTAAAGCTTTTGGAACAAAAACACGCGGAAAAGTGTGATGAACGGGGCCCGGGACCATGTCTGCTCCCGTTCCGATTAATGGCCCCAGAGCCGGGGGGCGCCCCGGCGCTGGATGCTCTGGTAGAAACTCATCAGGCAGCCTGAGAGGTTGTGAAAAAACCAACTCCGCAGGGGAGGCATTCAAGTCCTCCTTGGGCGCAGAACGCAACCCCAATAAAACCCATGGTAGTTTGTTTACCCAATCTGCATCCGAAAGCGAAACTCTGAGGGCTGCCTTCAAAGATCTGTGAAAACGCTTGCATAAACCATTAGCCTGTGGGTGATAAGCGGTAGTGCGGTGAATTGTCGCCCCTAAGCTGCTGGCCATCGCTGACCAAAGCTCAGACACAAATTGCGGTCCTCTGTCAGACGTAATATCCAATGGAACCCCGAAACGCGCTACCCAGGCTGTCAAAAAAACGCGAGCCACTTCTGCAGCTGTGGTCGATGCTAGTGGAACCACTTCCGGCCAGCGTGTGGTTCGATCCACCATTGTCAAAAGATGCGTGAACCCCTGCAACGACGGTAGGGGGCCCACGAGATCGACATGCACATGATCGAACCTTTTGGCCGGGAGTTGGAACGGTTCTAGAGGGGCTTTCGTGTGCCTGTGGATTTTGGCCCGCTGGCAAGACATGCAGGTTCTTGCCCACTCCTTCACGTGCTTGCGCAGGCTCGGCCAAACAAACTTCTCCGCTACCATTTTCACCGAAGCGCGCTCCCCCGGGTGCGCCAGGGAGTGGACCGGGTCAAAAACGTGGCGGCGCCATGCAGCTGGCACCACCGGGTGCGGTCGCCCGTTAGACATATCACAGATTAAGGGAGGAATACCGGTTTGCAAAATCCTGCTCTCCAGCCTTAACCCTGTTGGTCCAGACTGGAGCGCGCTCACGTCCGCATCACTACCCTGCTCCGCTGCCATGGCCGCATAATCTATCCCCACATGATCTGGGGCCGCGTGCGCTTCCGCGCTGTTATTTTGCCCCGTGGCTGCGGTAGTATAATCTACCTCCGTGCGGACTGGTGCTGTCACCGCGCGAGTATTTACAGTTACTTTTAGCCAGCATTTTCAAATTTGACTCGATGTCGGCTGCTCTGGCCCCAGGAATGCATTTGACTATGGCTGCTGGAGTCTCTAGGTTCAAGTTTCTGACTACAGAATTGCCAATGATCAGAGTTTTTTCCTCAGCGGGTGTGTCGCTGAGCGGGGAAAAACGATTAGAAATGTGAACAGGTTGGTGGTGTACTGGGGCTTTGCAGCTAGGCTTCCTTCTCACCGTCACTCACCCAGTCTCCTCGCTGCTGAGGAGAGCCAGAGGACCGCTAACTGGGTTAGCTATGCTAGCTAGCTCCGCTGCAGCTAAGGGGCGTCCGTCGAGAGTAACTGGCGCAGACGGTGTTTCAATGCAGCGGAGCCGCGATTCCAAATCAGACAACCTCGCCTCGAGCGCCTCAAAAAGACAACATTTATTACATTTACCGTTATCACTAAAAGAGGCAGAGGTGTAGCTAAACATCTGACAGAGAGAGCACACCAGAGGAGGAGAGGAAGGAGAGCTAGTAGCCATAGCTAGTGACTAACCCAAAGCTCAGGAGAGTGAGGAGAGCAAACCACACAGACAAACAGCAAAACAGGAAGTGACCTTCTAAACGACACACTTGTGCTAATTTATCCAGTTCCAACTTCTTACAATGGTTATAATAACTGACAACTATCAAAGCTCCTTCTAATGTCCAAATCCCCACAACCACATATTCTTGGTCTCTCCTTGTACTAATCTCTCTAAACGACATGTCATCCCTGATAAACGTTGCACAGCCACCTCCCATCCCATCCTTCCAATCACACCTAACAGATAAATATTCACGAACTCTAAAATCCAAATTCGGCTTTAGATAAGATCAGATAAGATAAGATAAGATAAGCCTTTATTAGTCCCACAATGGGGAAATTCCATGATTGCAACAGCACAGGGATAGCAACACTCAGAGCAATAATTTAGAAGATAAGAAAATAAGAGCAGTGAATATACAGTTAGGACCAGAAATATTTGGACAGTGACACAATCTTCATGATTTGGGCTCTGCATGCCACCACATTGGATTTGAAATGAAACAACTACAACGGAATTGAAGTGCACACTTTAAGGTTTAATTCAAGGGGTTGAACAAAAATATATGATTAAACATGTAGGAACTGTAGCTATTTTTATACAAACGCTCCTCATTTCAGGGGCTCAAAAGTAATTGGACAAATAAACATAACCCTAAGTAAAATGTTACTTTTCAATATTTTGTTGAGAATCCTTTGCAGGCAATGACTGCCTGAAGTCTGGAACCCATGGACATCACCAAACGCTGGGTTTCCTCCTTTGTGATGCTTTTCCAGGCCTTTACTGTAGCTGTCTTCAGTTGTTGCTTGTTTGTGGGTCTTTCTGCCTTAAGTTTTGTCTTGAGCAAGTGAAATGCATGCTCGATTGTGTTGAGATCTGGTGATTGACTCGGCCATTGCAGAATATTCCACTTCGTTGCTTTAAAAAACTCCTGGGTTGCTTTTGCAGTATGTTTTGGATCATTGGTGAAGCGCCATCCAATCAACTTTGCTGCATTTGGCTGAATCTGAGCAGAAAGTACAGTATATCCCTATACACTTCAGAATTCATCCGGCTGCTTCTGTCTTTTGTCACATCATCAATAAACAAGTGACCCAGTGCCATTGGAAGCCATGCATGCCCATGCCATCACTGCCTCCACCATGTTTTACAGAAGATGTGGTGTGCTTTGGATCATGAGCTGTTCCAATTCTTCTCCAAACTTTCTTCTTCCCATCATTCTGGTACAGGTTGATCTTAGTCTCATCTGTCCAAAGAATGCTGTTCCAGAACTGGGCTGGCTTCTTCAGGTGTTTTTTGGCAAAGTCAATTCTGGCCTTTCTATTTTTGAGGCTGATTAATGGTTTGCACCTTGTGGTGAATCCTTTGTATTTACTCTCATGAAGTCTTCTCTTTATGGTAGACTTAGATACTAATACACCTACTTCCTGGAGAGTGTTCTTCACTTGACTAGATGTTGTGAAGGGGTTGTTCTTCATCATAGAAAGGATTCTGTGATCATCCACCACTGCTGTCTTCCGTGGACATCCAGGCCTTTTTGAGTTCCCAAGCTCACCAGTGCACTCTTTTTTTCTCAGAATGTACCAAACTGTTGATTTGGCCACTCCTAACATTTCTGCTATCTCTATGATGGATTTCTTCTTTTTTTTCCAGCCTCAGGATGGTCTGTTTCACCTCCATTGAGAGCTCCTTTGACCACATGTTGTGTGTTCACAGCAACAGCTTCCAAATGCAAACGCCACACCTGGAATCAACTCCAGACCTTTTAACTGCTTAATTGATGACAGGTTAACGAGGGAAGAGCCCATGCAGCCTTGTTATTTTGCAGCCTTCTGAGTCAATTGTCCAATTACTTTTGGTCCCTTGAAAAACAGGCGGCTACGTATTAAAGAGCTGTAATTCCTAAACCCTTGCTCCAATTTGGATGTGAATACTCTCAAATTACAGCTGAGAGTCTGCACTTTAAGCCCATATTGATTATATAATTGTATCCTGAATATGTTTTCGTAAACAGCCAAAATAACAAAACTTGTGGCACTGTCCAAATATTTTTGGGCCTAACTGTACATATGTACACATAAATATATAAATACAGTATATATACACAGTGCAGAGCATTGTAGCTAGATGTACTAAACAGCATAACCGTCTACTTAGTTATCCTACATAGTATGAATATGTACCCATACATATTGTCACCCCCCATAGCGACTGATATTGTCCTAGTTGTATACTGGAGGGGATCATTGTGTAAGTCTGTTGCGTCTTTTGCATTCAATACTATTAGGTCGTCACGTCTTTTTGCCATCTCTGCGAGCAGCCCTGCTTAGGTTATACAGTTTGACAACCGTAGGTAGGAAGGACCTGCAAAACCTCTTGGTTGCGCATCTAGGATGATGTAGTCTGCTGCTAAATGAGCTCCTCAGTGTGTTCAGTATGTCCTGCATAGGGTGGGACTCGGACTCCAGCAGAGATGACAGTTTAGCCACCATCCTTCTCTCTCCCATCTCCTCCACTGGGTCAAGGCGCTGCCCCAGGACAGAGCTAGCTTTCTTAATCAATTTGTTCAGTCTCTTCCTATCGGCTGCTGTGATGCCACTGCCCCAGCAGACCACTCCAAAAGTGATGGCTGATACCACCACCAAAACACAGAAGGTCTTCAGGAGCACCCCTTGTACACCAAAAGACATGAGTCTCCTCAGTAGGAACAGCCTGTGCTGCCCCTTCTTGTAGAGTGTGTCAGTATTGTGTGACCAGTCTAGTTTATTGTTCAGATTAACACCCAGGTACTTGTAGGATGTCACCATCTCAATGTCTGTTCCCTGGATGTTTACTGGTGCTGTGAGGGGTTGTCCTTTCCTGCGGCAGTCCACCACCAGCTCCTTAGTTTTTCCTGCGTTGATCTGGAGGCAGTTCCGACGGCACCAGTCCACAAAGTCCTGGATAAGTCCTCTGTACTCAGCTTCATCTCCGTTGGAGATGAGACCGACGATCTCAGAGCCATCAGAGAACTTCTGTAGATGGCAGTGTGTTGTGTTGTGTGAGAAGTCCACAGCATAAAGGGTGAACAGGAAGGGAGCCAAAACCGTTCCCTCGGGGGCCCCCGTGCTGCCGATAATTTTGTCGGACACACAATCCCAGGTTCTCACAAACTGTGGCTGGTTAGTGAGGTAGTCCAGGATCCACGATGACAGATGCTGGTACACCCCTGCGCACAGCAGCTTGTCCTTCAGGATCATCGGTTGGATGGTGTTGAAAGCACTGGAGAAGTCAAAGAGCATGATCCTCACAGTGTTCCCAGGCTTCTCCAGGTGGGACAGGGAACGGTGAAGGAGGAAGATCACTGCATCCTCCACCCCAATGCCGTGCCGGTAGGTGAACTGGAGTGGATTCATCACTGGTCCCACCAGGGGGCGGAAGTGAGCAAGGAGCAGTCTCTCCAGGGTCTTCATCATATAAGTCGTCAGGGCCACTGGTCTGTAACTGTTCAGGTCTTTGGGGTGGCAAGTTTTTGGTACAGGTACCGCACAAGATGTTTTCCACAACTGTGGTACCCTCCCCAGCTTCAGGCTCAGGTTGGAGATGTGCTCCACAATCCCACACAGCTGGTCTGCACAGGACTTGAGGAGCTTCTCGCTGATGCAGTCTGGACCCGAGGCCTTCCTCGCCTTGATCTTTGATCAAGGCTTCATGGACCCTTTTTAACACTTCCTCTCTCATTGACCGTGGGATCACTATACAGCACCCCCTGATGACCAGTCCATCACTCTCTGAAAGCTCAGCCCTGTGGTGAAGAGACGAAGGCGCTCTGGGCGAGATCAGCCAGACAGGTCTCCAGAGAAGTGGCTTCTCCATTGGGACTGTATGGTAGCAAGGGGGGCGAGGTGTTAAACTGCATCTGGTGTTGTGAATTGCCTGAGCTGTGTAGTCAATATGTTCTTTGCTCTGAGTGCTACATGTGTTACCAATGTAAAAAAAAAAAAGCAAACGAGTAATTTTTGAAGTGTACATTACTGTGTGGTTTTCCCGGGTTATGGGGTGGTTTTGCTGGGTGAGCTTGTAGCAGGGTGTGAACGCAAATATTGACTGTTTGATGGGTGAAATAGAATTTGCTGCATGTATTAAAGTTCATGGGATTATTTTAGTATATCAGGAACATGGCAGTTTCTTTTATTTTCATGAACTATATATTGACAAAGACGGCAGGATAGTCCGTCTAGCCGTGTGGAGGTGGGACAGTAGTCCACCTGTCCCCCTCTAGTTTTAGTTGTTTTGTGTACATGGATAGGCCTAAATATTCTGTTCATTGTTAGTGTGGGATTTGGGTCACAAATTTGGGAGGGTCTAGTTGGTGTGTTTTGGACTTTTTTACGGGGGGGGGGGGGGTGATGTATCAAATATGATACATTTGATGTTGTTGTGTGGACTATGGGTGGCAGCTCCACCTTTCTGGGTCTGCCGCCACCCTGGGTATAAAAGGCAAATGTGGAAGAGGCACGGTCTCTTCATGACCAGACCTCTGCCTATACGAGAGCGCCTGGAACACACTGTGAGTTCATCAATAAACCTACGTTCTACTGCACCTCCAGCCCCCTTACTGAAGTGCGGGTTATGGACATAAACAGTTATGAAATGTTTCCAATCCATCTTTTAAAATGAATTTTCTGCAATATTCTGATTTTTTGAGAAACTGAATTTGAGGTTTTCTCTAGCTGTAAGTCATAACCATCAAGATTAAAAGAAATAAACACTTGAAATATATCACTGAATGTAATGAATCTATATAATATAGTAGTCTCATTTTCTGAACTGAATTAACTTTTTGATGACATTCTAATTTATTGAGAAGCACCTGTAAAAGTGGAAAACCACCATCTTATTGAAAAAGGCCCTGAGCCCAATCACAACTTTATAAAAATGTCAAATTTCAGAATCTAAAAGCTCAATTCAATTTTTGCCATCTGATCACTCAGAAAAGATTTTAGATTTTCTGCTAAAATCTGCAAAAATATTTGCCACTGTGACCAAAATAGAACGTTTATAATTACTAAAAACAGCCTCTTTAAATTCAGGGGTTAAAGAAAAAAAAAAAAAAAATCCTGAGCCTAAACTTTTTCCTGGGGATTAGAGTCACAGGGGTGGACACATACACACACGCGCGCGCACACACACACACACACGCACACGCACACACATATATATATATATAGTCTATCCACTGTATATGAGAATGATTTTCCTTGAAACTAGCTAGTAACATATGTGCCATACCCATTGATAAACTCAGACTAGATTATGGTGAACTGTCTGAAACAGCAATACCAAGGAAGGTCAGGTGGTGGCAGTAGTACTCCATCTCATGCTAATATGGTACAAGCATCTAATATTTAGGATGCTGTTGCTGTGAAGTTATATAATTATGTACAGAATGACGTTCAATCTATACCATGACATTTATGAATAAGGGTCTGTGAAACTCAGTCAAGTGAACTAATTCACTGGTGGAATAAGATCTGGTCAGCAACCATTCAGTAAAGGCTATATGGAAAAAGGCCATTGATTTCACTTCCGGCTCTCAGAGAGAGTAGACGCTTTTTCTCTCCTCTCCTCTCCTCCTTCTCCCTCCCTATGAATCCCAGCTTGCTGTCTTGTCTGCATCGCTGTTCTTCTGGCTGAATCTTGATCCAAACGAAAAAAATGGATTTGGTGAGCGGCTTTAATAATATTGACAACATTTTACAAAAATTCGGGCCAGGGGGAGCCCCTATGGAGAGACCCATGGATTGGAACTCATGTGTCTGCGTGATTCGACTGATGATGTGGAAAACATCTACCTGTTTTGGCTTCACGATCACAGGATTTTCTGCTGATTGGCTCTGGAGTTTTCCTGGTGTATCGAAAATTTAACTGGAAGAGCTAATCAAAATGCGGACCCGGCGTAGCTGCTTCTTTAACAATTCGACCAGACGGGGAGTGCACTGATAGCGGCAAATGACATGTTTAGAAGGGGAAACATCTGGAGTCGCATGGTGCTCTCCAGGGAATGATTTTAAAGCCTATGTATGGAAATTATGAAGCACAGAATCACAAGAGATGAAAATTCTTTGCTCTGAGTGATCTGTGCCTATTAGACCTTGATTCGGCGCCCTGTTGAATATTCTCCTCCTGGATGAAGACAAAACAGAAGAATGTTTTGGCTTGCTTTCCCTAACATTAACATCTGGTGTGCAGTAATCTGATCTCTCAAGGACAGCGTATGTGCCCAGTATGGGAATTATCATCGAACAAGCACTGAGAGAATGAACTCTTGTGGACTTGTTAACTATGCTTGGAGGACACTAAGTCATAACATCTAATCGTTGCTCAGCGAGGTTTTTTTTGCTGTCCCATTGCTGATACACACACTGCATACAACATCACATGACTGATTATACATTGACACACACACACTCACACTCTCTCTCTACTGCCTTGTCATTGTGTGATCTCTATTGTCTGCTAATTGTGCATGAGAGTTTTTTCTTGTAATCACAATTTTGGTCATAAAATGAGCTTTATTTTGATTAACAATGCTTTTTTCTCTCTGCCTATTGTGTTTTCCCTTCCCTCCCCCTCCCCCTCTTTACCCCCCACTGTTTCGACTGGCGCCTTCGGGCTGCCGGGGCCTGGGATGCGCTTATAGAGCACATTCTCCTGTATGTATTGCACGTATGGTAATATTGACAATAAACCTTATTCATTCATTCATTCATTCATCATTTACTATTTTTAATGGAATGTGCAGTATTTGCACCATGGATTTTAAATAACAAATTGTAACCAGCAACAGTGAACTGTATATAACACTCTAAATTGCATTATTTCCATAATTGCTTTGTTCAAAAGAAATAATAGTAAATTCAATACTACCTATCCATAAATGCAGCAAATCTCTCTCCGTGTGTGTGTTTGTGTGTCTGTCTGTCTGTTCCACGCATATCTCTTGAACCGTTTGTCAGACTGGCCTCAGATTTTAAATGCACTTTCCTGATGGTACGAGGGTGTCCATCCCTGAATATGGAGGTGTTCCGAAAAAATATGTCCTTATTATAAATAAAAGTTTTCACTTCTACTGCTGTTATTATTCTGATGCAGTGCCCTCACCATTCCACATGGGGCCATATGCACTATTCCACATGAGGCCGCAAGGTGCCGACACTTTGATACCAGGTAGTCGATACTTTGGTACCGATAGAGATCTTAATAGAGAGCTGAGGAGAGCTAAGTCTGTGTATTCTGAGAGACTCCAGCAGCAGTTCACTGCTAATGACTCTGCTTCTGTGTGGTGAGGACTGAGGCAAATCACCAACTATCGGCCTCAGGCTCCTAAGGGTCAGGATGACAAAGCCCTTTGTCAAAGACTGTCCCAACATTACGCCCGTTTTGACACCTCGTCAGCTGTGTCCAACTCCCCCCTCCCCCCAGCTCCACTGCCTCCTCGGTCCCTACTTCATCAAAAGCGATCCCCCCTCCTCCCCCCCTGCCCTTGTCATCAGCGAGCAGGACGTGCACAGACAGTTCTCCAGACTGAACCCGCGCAAGGCCCCCGGTCTGGACGGCGTGTCTCCCTCCACCCTGAGACACTGTGCGAAAGAGCTGGCTCCTGTCTTCACAGACATTTTTAACACCTCCCTTAAGCTATGCCATGTGCCGACCTGCCTCAAAACCTCCACCATCATCCCTGTCCCCAAGAAGCCATGGATCACTGGACTTAATGACTACAGACCTGTAGCACTCACCTCTGTAGTCATGAAGTCCTTTGAGCACCTGGTCCTGCCCCACCTCAAGTCCATCACCACTCCCCTCCTGGACCCACTGCAGTTTGCCTACCAAGCCAACAGGTCTGTGGACGACGCAGTCAACCTGGCCCTCCACTCCATCCTGCAACACCTGGACTCCCTGGGAACCTATGCCAGGATCCTGTTTGTGGACTTCAGCTCTGCATTCAACACCATCCGCCCCGCTCTGCTCCAGGACAAGCTGTCCCTGCTCGGCGTGCCTGACTCCCTCTGCAGGTGGATCACCGACTTCCTGACAGACCGGAGGCAGCATGTGCGGCTGGGGAAGACTGTCTCAGACTCTGTCAGCATCAGCACCGGATCACTCCAGGGCTGTGTACTTTCCCCCCTACTCTTCTCCCTTTATACCAACTCCTGCACCTCCAGCCACCAGTCTGTTAAGCTGATCAAGTTTGCGGACGACACCACCCTCATCGGGCTCATCTCCAACGGCGACGAGTCCGTCTACAGGAGAGAGGTGGCCCAGCTGGCGTCCTGGTGCAGCCACAACAGCCTGCAGCTGAACGCTCTGAAGACAGTGGAGATGATTGTGGACTTCAGGAAAGTCACAACCCCTCTGCCCCCCCTCACCCTCACAGGCTTTCCCATCACCACTGCAGATTCCTTCCGCTTCTTGGGCACCACCATCACCCGGGACCTCAAATGGGAGCCGACCATCAGCTCCCTCATCAAAAAGGCCCAGCAGAGGATGTTCTTTCTGCGGCAGCTGAGGAAGCTCAAGCTACCCACCAAGATGTTAGTGAAGTTCTACACAGCCATCATCGAGTCCATCCTCACCACCTCCATAACCGTGTGGTACGCAGGAGCCACTGCCAGGGACAGACTAAGGCTGCAGCGCGTCGTGCGAACTGCTGAGAAGGTGATCAGCTGCAAGCTCCCATCTCTCCAGGACCTGTACATCATCAGGACCCGAAGGCGTGCAGGCCAGATCATAGCCGATCCTTCACACCCTGGTCACGTACTGTTTGCCCCCCTCCCCTCAGGTAGAAGACTTCGGTCCATTCAGACTAAAACCTCCCAGCACATGAACAGCTTCTTCCCCTCTGCCATCAGACTGCTGAACACTAAGTGACTTATTGACTCTCGTGCACTATGTACAGCAGCTCAACCAGACTCATGTCAATCATCACTGTTTCTGTTGCATTACCGACTGCACTATGTGGTACTCCACAATATCTGCTGCTCGCTAATATATATAAACTGCTTTGGCTAGTATTACTCATTTTTATTCTACACTTATTGCATGTATAGTTTTTATTCTTTTATCTTATCATGTTTAATGTTGCAGCATTGCACCGAGACAAATTCCTAGTTTGTGTACTACATGAACAATGGCAATAAATCTGATTCTGATTCTGATTCTGAACCTTATATCTGTAAATTTCTGCATTATATTTTACATTTATGTTGATGTTCATCAGAGAACCTGAGTGCACCGCTGGCAGAGGAGCTAAATAGCTTCTTTGCTCGCTTTGAAATAACTCAACAGCAGCACTCATCAGCCTCAGCCCTGCTCCCACTCCCACCCAGCTCCTGCATCACCACTTTCACTGTCAGTGAGCATGACGTCAGATGGGTGCTCCTGGCAGTGAAGCCCAAGAAGGCTGCCGGCCCAGATGGAGTTCCTGGTAAGGTGCTTAGAGCGTGTGCCTCCCAGCGCACCTCAATCTTTACCAGGATTTTCAACCTCTCCCTGGCCCAGGCAGTCATCCCGTCCTGTCTGAAATCTGCCATAATCATCCCGGTACCAAAGAAGTCTCTCACCACCAGCCTAAATGATTACTGTCCTGTGGCCCTCACCCCGGTAATTATGAAGTACTTCGAGAGACTGCTTCTCCAACACATTAAGAGCCATCTTCCTCCGGACCTTGACTCCTACAAGTTTGCATACCGTGAAAACCGATCTACTGAAGATGCCATCGCCGTAGCCCTCCATTCTGTGCTGTCCCACTTGGAGCGGCAGCACAGCTACGTCCGAATGCTCTTTGTGGACTAAAGCTCGGCCTTCAACACAATCATCCCGGACATTCTCATTACCAAACTGAATACCCTTGGTCTCCCACCTCTCACATGTGCTTGGATAAAGAACTTTCTCACGAACCGGTCCCAGACTGTGAGACTTGGCTCCCACTTCTCCTCCACATGGACACTGAGTACTGGCTCCTCACAGGGCTGTGTGCTGAGCCCCCTCCTGTACTGTCTCTACACCCATGACTGTCATCCAGCCTATAACAACAACCTCATCGTGAAGTTTGCTGACGACACCACGGTGGTTGGACTCATTTCAGGAGGGGACGAGACAGCCTATAGGGGGGAGGTCCTGAAGTTGGCAACTTGGTGTTTAGAAAACAACCTGACTCTGAACACCAAGAAAACCAAGGAAATCATTGTCAACTTCAGGAGGACCAATACCGATCCAGCCCCCCCACCCTTCATCAACGGCGAGTGTGTGGAGAGGGTCCACACATTCCGGTACCTCGGCGTCCTTATCTCCTCTGACATCTCCTGGACAGATAACATCTCGGCGATTACTAAGAAGGCTCAGCAGCGGCTACACTTCCTGAGAGTCCTCAGGAAGTACGACCTCAACTCCACCCTGCTGCTGACCTTCTATCGCTCATCCATTGAGAGTCTGCTCACATACTGCTTTACAGTGTGGTATGGGAACTGCACAATGGTAGACAGGGAGCGGTTGCAGAGGGTAGTAAAGGCAGCACAGAAGATCGTCGGCCACCCTCTCCCCTCCCTGACAGACATTTACACCGCCCGCTGCCTTAGGAGAGCACAATACATCATCAAGGACATCTACCGCCCTGGAGCTGACCTGTTTGATCTGCTGCCCTCAGGGAGGCGCTACAGGTGCATCAGAGCCAGGACAAATAGACTTAAGAACAGTATTTTCCAAAAGCCATCATGGCTCTGAATTCTCAGTCCAACCCTCCCTGACCCCCCCAGTATACCTCTAAACACATTACTGTGTAATTGACATTTACGGTCCAGAATGCTGTGCAGTCGTTTTAATATTTTTATTTTTATATTGTATATATGACTTATTTTATCTTAGATTACATACATTGTACACATTATACATTATTTATTGCAGGAATTTATTGTTTTTATGCTTTTATTTTTCTCTTTTACATATGTTTCACTGAAGGAGATGCTTAAATCTCATTGTACATTTGTTTGTATAATGACAATAAAGGCTATCTATCTATCTATCTATCTATCTATCCATCTATCCATCCATCCATCCATCCATCCATCCATCCATCCATCCATCCATCCATCCATCCATCCATCCATCCATCCATCCATCCATCTATCTTGGGGCTGCCTGACTTATTCTGCAAATTCCATGAAATTGTCTGGATGCAAAGTCTTTCCAAAACCTTGAAATGACTTGAATTTACAGTTTCTTAATATTTCATAAGTCTTTATATAATTCAACTCCACTACTTGCAGAGTGGACCTGGTCACACTGCCATCCACCACTTTATCAGCAGAGATACACGGAGATAAATTGATTGGCTGATTTGATATTTGCCAAAGCTCCTAAAACCCGTCAATTCCTCTTTGTCCTCTGTAGTTGTCGTTCTGTTTGATCTATTATCTCCCATACGATCCACAACACTGTTACGTGCTGCTGTTCCTCAAAGTAGACAAGTGGAGATGTAAAACTGACATGGTTCATTGACCCAGTAACAAGACACAGACTTTGAATTGATACAATTAGGTTTATTTACAGCAAGAATGTATGTTGGTGCACGAGAGTGTAGGCAGGAGCAGCAGGGACAGAGCGGCACACCGTACGACCCGGCAACCCTAAAGACACACAGAGAGGGATTGTTAGTGAGCGTTGTAGCTGGAGTTAAACAGTTACACTGTTGCTGACTGTGGGAGCAGATGGAGACAGGCTGAGGTTCAGCAAAACGGCTACGGCCAGGAAGACAGTGTCCTTCGGTCGGGAGTGCAGCTCCTGCAGGTGAGTGTCTGGGGAGCTCAACGACGAAGGAGGGAAAGAAGAATCCGCCGCCACGGACTCCGCCTGTGCACAGGGGAACTGGAAAACAGGGTGAGTTGAAGATTGTGCTTACGTGGAGGGATTCTCTGGCGAGGAACAAAGCAGGCTTTGGATGAGATCATGATGAGTAGAAGGAGTTGGCGATGAAGCTCCTCTGGAGTGCAGTGAGACATCTCCGCACCGCCAGTCAGGGCAGCGCGGTATAAATAGGCCAGCCGTAATGGGAACCAGGTGAGCGCACAGCTGGAGATGATTAACAGAGCAGGCCATGAGAAAAATATCACTTGTTGGTGGGTGTGACCTTGCCAACCTCTCTGGCCCACTTTCAAACCCAGCCTACATTTGGGCCTGGAAAGCCTGATTGGCCTCCCTGTTTCACACACCAATACTTGCTTTCTACGGCCATGACCTAGTCCTGATGACTTTGATTAAAAAAGCAAATAAAAAAGGTCAGCAATTTAAAAAAGTCTTTAAAAAATCTGAATTGAAAAAGCTATAAATGTGAGTAAAAAGTGATAAATTAACATAAAAATCAGAAATAACAGATTAAGTCCTAATTTCACTTTCAGAACAAAGTTTAAAATTTCAAGTCAAAAAAGTTAATTTCAAAGCAAAAGTTTGCAAATTTACAGTATTGAGACAAAGAGAAAAATGATGACAGCAATGATGCTAATTTACAGGGAAAAGTTGAACATTTATGAATAAAAATCAACAAGTTTATAATTACAAAGAAGAAACAAAGAAATTATGAGGAAAAAAGTTGCATGTTGAGTAAAGAGACAAATGAGAGAAAAAAGAAAATGAAACAGAAAAAGTCAATTTGTAGTAAAAAAGTCACAAATGTATAAAAAGTGACAAATGTATTGTGGCGTAGTACACGTTCACACAAGAAGAGGAGCAGATGGCTGTGACGAAACAGGCTTTATTGAAAGCACACTCAGAGCACAGACAGGAGGGGAGGTCATTCTCCCAGACCTCTGTTTCAATAAGGGTTGTACAACACATAATCATTCCTGTCCTAATTCTACCTTTAGCACTGCTGGGTCTGAGAAAGCTCCTCAGTTCTCCCACGTTCCGCGGCACTGGCCAGTCTCTCACCGCCACCACTTTTTCTGGGTCAGTGGCGACTCCTGCTGCGCTGACGACGTGGCCCAGGAAGGTGGTCTCCCGCCTAAATAGGTGGCATTTCCTCGGGTGTAGCCGCAGCCCAGCCTGTTGGATGGCATCTAATACTTCCCAGAGATTGGACAGGGCACTGTCAAAATCAGCTGCATGCACCAGTAGGCCATCCAGGTAGACAATGCTGCAGCTCCAGGGCACATGAGCCAGCACTCGCTCCATCAAGCGCTCAAAGGTGGCCGGGGCATTGCAGAGTCCAAACGGCATCACTTTAAACTGATACAGTCCCTGCCTGATGGAGAAGGCTGTTTTTTGGCGGGCCTCAGGTGACAGCTCTACCTGCCAATAGCCGCTGCATAGATCCAGCGAGCTGAACCAGCTGGAGCCGGCGATGTGGTCCAGCGCGTCATCGATGCGGGGCAGGGGGTAGGAATCCTTATGGGTGATGTCATTCAGGCATCGGTAATCCACGCAGAACCGCCACAAACCGTCCTTCCTGACCAGCACCACTGGCGCTGCCCAGGGGCTGCTGGAGGGCTCAATCCTCCAGCATTTCTCGTACTTTTTGTTCTGATGCTGCCCGCCTTGAAAAAGGCAGACAGCGTGGGTGGAGCCAAATTGGCCTGGTCTCACCGGTGTTGATCTTGTGCTGCACCAAGCCGGTTTGGGTGCATTCATCATCCTTCGCAGCAAAGACGCCCATATAGCAGTCCAACAGCTCCCGCAGCTGGCGTCTCTGTCCCAGCTCCAGCCCGCTGCAGCTCTGCTGAAATAATTCCTCCACCGCCTGCTGCATCTCTGCTGACACGTTGACCCCTCCCCTTGCCGTCCCTGTGTGTGCTCGTGCTCCCTCCGCTCGTGCTGGTGGCACCGTTGTGCCCAGTCCTCACGATGGCCTGCCTGGTCCGGTCCTTCCTGGTGGTCCCTCGATCGCGCAGGCCTCCGGCTTCCGTCCCTGGGTCCCGCAGTGGAGCGTGATGGTCTGGTTTCCCAGCTGGAGGGACGGTCTGGCGGTGGCGATCTTGGCATTCCACGCTGCAAGCAGGTCGAGTCCAATAATGCAGGGGTCTTGGATGTCAGCCAGCCAGAACGGGTGGCTAGTGTTCTGACCAGCCCCGCCCACCACTAGAACTCTTCGCCCCCCCAATCTGGTACTCTCACCGGTAGCTGTGGTGACGTAGCACCTGGTGGGTTCCCACCCCTGTGGTGCCGTCTCGTCTGTGCCCGGCAGCATTCAGCTTTGGTCGGACCAAGGAGATGGTGGAGCTGGTGTCAATCAGAGCCCGGATCGGCGTGTTGTCCAGGCTGCACTGTAGATACATCCCTGGCGAGTGTCCAATTTGGCCCACGTGCGGCGACAGCTCATCGTGGGAAACATCTGTGGGAGGCGGCCTGTCCCCATCCATGCCACCTCGCTCTAGTTTAACGTTGGCGAGGGGCCGGTTTGTCGTGGGGTGGGTGCGGGGCAGTACCGCGTGATGTGTCCTGGCTCCCCGCAGTGGAAGCACTCTTCCTCGCATCGCCGCGGCCGTCTTCTCCGTGGACGCACTGCTGTGGTCTGCCGTAGCTCCTCCTCCTCCTCCTCGCTCTCAGCCGTGGCCTGTAAGGCTCTTTGTCTTGGTGTTAATGTCTCAACTGCACGATTTATCAGCGGCTCCACCTGCTCCACTTCTACCACTGCAGTCTCCCAGTTGCTCGCGGCGTTGATCCGGACATGGCTCTGGAGCTGGGCCGGGCGGAAACCCTGGATTAAGTTCCGGAGGGCGAGCTTCTCCACTACCTCCAGTTCGAAGTCCAGGTAGCTGCGCCGTGTTAGCAGCCGTATGTCCACCGTGTAGGCTCCCAGGCTCTCCCAGCTGCCTCAACGGTGGTTGGCCAGCTGTTCCTGGGCGTTCTTCGTGTCGGCCATTCTCCCAAACTGTCTCCGGAGCGCTCCTTGTAGCGCTGGCCAGCTGCGGCACTCCTCGGGCCGGAGGTCAGACAACGTGCAGGGGGCTCTCCCTTCCAGCGCGACCTGCACGGCAGTTTCTTCTGGTGGCCAGCCGTTCAGAGTGGCAGCCAGCTCGACCTGGACCAGGTAGTCATCCAGCAGGGTCTTGCCGTTGAAGCGGGGAATCTTGGCCCGCTGCTGGATGGATGGGACGGTCGCCTCCCGGTCAATCGCCGCCCCTGGTCTCAGTGGAATCGCCGGTCCGACCTGCCCTGAAAAGGGTGGGGAGTGGGGCTGGTTTGCTCTGCTCGGCCCACCCTGCCTTGAAAAAGGCAGAAGGTGGGGTACACTCGTCCCGGCAAGTCTGCTGCTTCGTTCATCCCAGCGAGCGGCTCTGGGGGTCGGTGTCTCAGCACCGTCATCTGTTGCCAGCTGAGCGATGAGTCTCTCCAGCTGCTGGATCTCCGTTCTGATCCTGGCTTCCATCCGTTCCATGATCCCACTTCTGACACCAGTGTGACATAGCAGAGGTTCACACAAGAAGAGGAGCAAATGGCTGTGACGAAACAGGCTTTATTGAAAACACTCTCTGAGCACAGACAGGAGGGGAGGTCATTCTCCCAGACCTCCGTTTCAAGGGTTGTACAACACATAATCATTCCTGTCCTAATTCTACCTATAACACTGCTGGGTCATTATAACGCAGTTATAATGACCCAGCAGTATAATGGCAAAGTAATAACATTTAAACACATACGACAATAACATCCTCTGCTGGTAAAGCATACTGGGAAACCCCCCCCCCCCTTAACACAGCCCCGAAGTTACACTATGAAAAGTGACAAATGTGTGAGGGAAAAAGACAATCAGATATGATTCATATGGACAGAGTCCAACTGAACTTCTATGGTGTTTGAGTTGATTTTCAGACTCAGACATGTTCAGTGTCTCCATGCAGATTTGTAGGACATCAGTTCCCAGAATGCCTCTCTCCATAACAGAGGCTGCTGTACTAAGACTAATAATGAGCAGAGCAGCCATATTCATCTGTTGTGGATCACTGCTGACTTCAACCATCAGAAAGACAGAAAATGAACATCAGTCACTTTGATCCACTTCAACCAGTTTTGACCTGCTGACTCCAGATCAGATTCCAGTCAGACTGCTGCTGACTTTACCTGCTCATCACTACCAAGAATCCATGGAAATCACTGGAAAATCCTTCTTCTTTAACTCAGGGAAATTCTTCACTAGATTTCTACCTCCAAGCTTCAAACAGCCAATCAGCATCCAGAATGCTGTCTACTGTGCAGTCAGTGATCAGAGTGATGGTGTTTCTCTCTCTGCTGAAGTCGCCTGAGATCAACTTCCAGACACTGTCCACCTTCAGGTGTCCAGGAAACATGTGGAGAGAGAGAAGAAGCTGCTGTTCTCCTCATCAGTCCTGGTGTCTGAATGACTGTGATCTGAGGACGACTCTGTTCCAGCCCCAAGTCTGAAAACATCAGAGTGACACAACCAGTCTGACCAGTCACACACATCACTTTCATGTCTGACTAGCAACAACTCTCACTCTTCTACTCTTGAAGGACAAACTTGTCAACAGCCATTCAGTTTGTCCTCTTAAATTTTTTTTTTCTTGTACAACCACAATTCCAGTGAAGGTGGAACGTTGTTAAAACTAAAATTAAAACAAAATACCATGATTTAAAAACCCCATGACCTTGGATCCCTCAGGCGGCACTGCATTAAAAACCGACATCATTCTGTCAAGGATATGAGCATGTGGGCTCAGGAACACTTCAGAAAACCATTGTCAGTTATCACAGTTGGTCTCTACATCTACAAGTTGAACTCTACCATCAAAGTCAACGCCAGAGATCAACAACACCCAGAAATACCGTGGGTTCTCTGGGCCTGAGCTCATCTGAGGTGGACTGATGCAACACGGAAAAGTGTGCCGTTTTCTGATGAGTCCACATTTCAGATTGTTTTTGGAAATCCTGGATGTCGTGTCCTCCTGGCCCAAGAGGAAAAGGACCATTGTCATCAGCGTTAAGTTCAAAGCCAGCATGTGTGATGGTATGGGGGGGTGTTAGTGCCAAAGGCATGGGGAACCTGCACATCTGTGAAGGCACCATTAATGCTGAACGGTACATACAGGTTTTGGAGCAGCATCTGCTGCCATCCAAGCAACGTCTTTTTCAGGTACGTCCCTGATTTCAGCAAGACAATGCCAAGACACATTCTGCACGTGTTACAACAGCGTGGCTTCGTAGTAAAAGAGTGTGGCTACTAGACTGGCCTGATGCAGTCCAGACCTGTCTGCCACTGAAAGACTGAAAATCTTTGTAGTCTCTATTTATTTGCATTTTCATGTCTTAACTTCTTTGGAACTGGGGTTTGTAACATCTCCAACCTTAAACACCTGCAGAAACAGCATGGAACAGAGAAGGCAGAATCTGTTCAAGCCACAAGATGAATATCAGTTTGGTATCAGTATCGTCCGATACCCAAATATAAAATATCAGATCAGATCAGGTAGTAAAAAGCTATTTGGTTACATCCCTCATTCATTGACGAGTCATTTATGTCTTCTGACTCTAAAAACTTTAACTTCCTTCCTCACAGCCTAAATGTTCTGGAGTGGTGGCCTAGTTGGGTGAGGATCCGCCCCAAACCCCGGGAGATGGGTTCAAATCCCAGCCGGGTCATGCCAAAGACCATGTGAAAGTGGAACATCCTGCAGTCCAGCTTGGTGCTCAGCAATAGTGAAATGGAAGAGGGAAATTTGTGGCAGTGCCTTGCATGGCAGCGACCCCTCTGATTCTAGATGTGATGAACATTGCAGACAGGAGAAACGCAACTTCGTTCTACTGTACATGATTGGCTGTTTGAAGTGAATGACAATAAAGTTGGCTTTGCCTTTACTTATGTTCGCTCTGCCCATAAATGTGTGACTTTATCAGTAGATTTGAGGCAAGGATTTGTAGGCAAGGACAACCCCTCACAGCACCAGTAAATATACAGGGAACAGACATCGAGATGGTGACAGCCTATAAGTACCTGGGTGTTCATCTGAACAATAAACTAGACTGGTCACACAATACTGACGCACTCTACAAGAAGGGACAGCGCAGGCTGTTCCTGCTGAGGAGACTCAGGTCTTTTGGTGTACAAGGGGCGCTGCTGAAGACATTCTATGACACGGTGGTGGCATCAACCATCACTTTTGGAGTGGTCTGCTGGGGCAGTGGCATTACTGTAGCCGATAGGAAGAGACTGAACAAACTGATCAAGAAAGCTAGCTCTGTCCTGGGGCAGCGCCTTGATCCGGTGGAGGAGATGGGAGAGAGAAGGACGGTGGCTAAACTGTCATCTCTGCTGGAGTCCGAGTTCCACCCTATGCAGGACATACTGAATGCACTGAGGAGCTCATTTAGCAGCAGACTACATCATCCCAGGTGCACAACCGAGAGGTTTCGCAGGTCCTTCCTACCAACGGCTGTCAGACTGTACAACCTAAGCAGGGCTGCTCGCAGAGATAGCAAAAAGACGTAACAAACTAATAGTTTTTTGAATGCAAAAGATGCAATAGACTTACACAATGGTCCCCTCCGGCATACAACTAGGAAAATACCGGTCGCTATGGAGAGTGAGAATATGTATGGGCACATAATCATACCATGTAGGATAACTAAGTAGACGGTTGTGCTGTTTCATCCCATCTAGCAACAATGCTCTGCACTGTGTGTGTTTATATATTTACATATTTATTCCATCTAGCTACAATGCTCCGCACTGGGTGTGTTTATGTTTATATATCTATATATTTATTCCATCTAGCTACAATGCTCCGCACTGTGTGTTTATATATCTACATATTATTCCATCTAGCTACATTGCTCTGCACTGTGTCTGTGTGTGTATATATATATTTTATAGTAATATGTACATATGTATATTAGCTGCTCTTGCTTGCTTGTTTTTTTTTCTTGCCTTCTGATTGTTGCTCTGAGTGTTGCTATCCCTGTGCTGTTGCAATCCTGGAATTTCCCCATTGTGGGACTAATAAAGGCTTATCTTATCTTATCTTAGATTTGAGTTTTTTCCTACTCAGCCAACAGTTTTTTTATTTCAAATGTACAAAGACAAAGTTGTAAATGTATCGGAAACAAGACTAATTCATTAGGAAAACCTGACAAAGGGGTGAGAGTGAAGTCATTGCTGACACCTCATTTCTGTGGTGACTACTCTAACTTCTACTTGAGTAACGAACATGGAGGCAACGCTCCATGTAGCTGAGCTGAAATGATGGATCTTCTCCCATCTGCCCCTCACCTGTATCAGTCCATCACTAGCAGAGAGCCGTGGGGACTACAAAGCCTCCATGTCCCATAATGCCCTTGTTACCCATAATGCCCAAAATGCTTATAATGCCATCCTATACAATTATAGGAGGAAGTTGGAAGATAAACTCAGGCAAAACAACGCTAAAGATGTGTGGGAGGGAATGAAGCAAATAACTGGGTGCAAGGGGAGAGTCAGGCAGCCATCTGGGAGCCAGGAGAGAGCTGAGGAACTGAATCTGTTTTTTAATAGGTTCAACTCACAGTCTGACACCCGAGCAACACAACCAGACCCCCACACACTCCTCCCCACCCACCCTCCTGTGCAGAATCTCTCTCCTTATCCCCCCTCCTCCTCCTCAGGGGGCACCAGAACCCTCCCTCACTTCACGGTGACTACAGATCAGGTGGAGAAACAGCTGGAGAGGCTCCGTCAGCAGAAGGCGGCGGGCCCTGATGGCATCTCCGCCAGGACCCTGAGGACCTGTGCCAACCAGCTAGCTCCGGTACTGAAACACCCGTACAACCTGAACCTGAGTCTGGAGAGAGTACCGGTGCTGTGGAAGACATCCTGCCTGGTTCCTGTCCCCAAGAAGTCATCTACATCAGACCTGAATGACTATCGACCAGTTGCCCTCACATCTCATGTGATGAAGGTCCTGGAGAGACTGGTCTCAGCCCACCTGAGGCCGCAGGTGAAGACGTGGCTGGACCCTCTGCAGTTTGCTTATCAGCCCCATTAAGGAGTTGAAGATGCTATCATCTACCTGCTGCAATGAGCCCATCTGCACCTGGATGGTGGAGGATATACTGTGAGAATCACTTTTTTTGATTTCTCCAGTGCCTTTAACACCATCCAGCCACTGCTGCTGGGTGAGAAGCTGTGGGTGATGGGGGTCGACAGCTCTGTGATCTCCTGGATTACTGACTACCTGACAGGCAGACCACAGTTTGTCCGGCTGGGCAGTGTCTTGTCTGGAGTGGTGGCTAGTGATGCGGGAGCTCCACAGGGGACTGTGCTCTCTCCTTTTCTCTTTACCTTATACACCACTGACTTTCAATACAACACTGAGTCATGCCACCTGCAGAAATTCTCTGATGACTCAGCTGTTGTGGGATGTATACGAGGAGGAGAGGAGGGGGAGTACAGGGCACTGGTAGACAGATTTGTGGAGTGGACGGAGCAGAATCACCTGAGGTTGAATGTCAGCAAGACCAGGGAGATGGTGATTGACTTCAGGAAGAGGAAGACGCCTTCTCAGCCACTGCAGATTAGGGGGGAGGATGTGGGAGTGGTTGAGGACTACAAATATCTGGGTGTCAGGATCAGCAGTGGGTTGGACTGGAGATCCAACACCAATACCGCACACAAGAAGGGGATGAGCAGACTCTACTTCCTGAGGAAGCTTAAATCCTTCAACGTGTGCAGCAGGATGCTGCAGCTTTTCTATCAGACCGTTGTCGCCAGCGCCATCTTCTTTGCTACTGTCTGTTGGGGTAACAGTATCAGGGCCAGAGACACCAACAGACTTGACAAGATTATCAAGAGGGTTGGCTCTGTAATTGGTCTCAGACCGGAGACCTTTGAGACTGTGGTGGAGAGGAGAACACTAAATAAACTGTGATCCATCATGGACAATCCTGACCACCCCCTCCACCACACACTGGACAGACAGCAAAGCACTTTGTCCAGAAGGCTGCTACAGCTTCGCTGTCGAACGGCCAGGTACAGGAAATACTTTCCATGGGTAATCCCTTTGTCTGTCATGTGTGTGTTTCTGTTGTTTGGTTTTCTACTGTCATGCTGCTGTTACACTGTAATTTCCCAGTTTGGGATCAATAAAGTACATCCCTATCTATCTATCTATCTATCTATCTATCTATCTATCTATCTATCTGTCTATCTGTCTGTCTGTCTGTCTGTCTGTCTGTCTGTCTGTCTGTCTGTCTGTCTGTCTGTCTGTCTGTCTGTCTGTCTGTGGTGTGAAAAAGTGTTTGCCCCATTCCTGATTTCTCTTTTTTTTTTTGGTATGTTTGTCACACTTAAATGTTTCAGCTCATCAAACAAATTTAAATATTAGACAAAGACAATACAAGTAAACAAAAAATGTAGTTTTTACATGGTGTTTATTATTAAGGTTAAAAAAAACTTGTGAAACCTCTTGGTCGCACATCTAGGATGATGTAGTCTGCTGCTAAATGAGCTCCTCAGTACGTTCAGTATGTCCTGCATAGGGTGGAACTCGGACTCCAGCAGAGATGACAGTTGAGCCACCATCCTTCTCTCTCCTATCTCCTCCACTAGTTCAAGGCGCTGCCCCAGGACAGAGCTTGTTTTCTTGATCAGTTTGTTCAGTCTCTTCCTATCGGCTGTTGTAATGCCATTGCCCCAGCAGACCACTCCAAAAGTGATGGCTGATGTCACCACCGTGTCGTAGAATGTCTTCAGCAGCGCCCCTTGTACACCAAAAGACCTGAGCCTCCTCAGTAGGAACAGCCTGCCCTGTTCCTTCTTGTAGAGTGCGTCAGTATTGTGTGACCAGTCTAGTTTATTGTTCAGATGAACACCCAGGTACTTGTAGGATGTCACCATCTCATTGTCTGTTCCCTGGATGTTCACTGGTGCTGTGAGGGGTTGTCCTTGCCTGCGGCAGTCCACCACCAGGTCCTTAGTTTTCCTCACGTTGATCTGGAGGCAGTTACGATGGCACCAGTCCACGAAGTCCTGGATAAGTCCTCTGTACTCAGCTTCATCTCCGTTGGAGATGAGGTCGACACTCGCAGAGTCATCAGAGAACTTCTGTAGATGGCAGTGTGTTGTGTTGTGTGAGAAGTCCGCAGTATAAAGGGTGAACAGGAAGGGAGCCAAAACCGTTCCCTGAGGGGGCCCCCGTGCTGCCGATGATTGTGTCGGACACACAATCCCAGGTTCTCACAAACTGTGGCCGGTTTGTGAGGTAGTCTAGGATCCATGATGACAGGTGCTGGTCCACCCCTGCGCACAGCAGCTTGTCCTTCAGGATCATCAGTTGGATGGTGTTGAAAGCACTGGAGAAATCAAAGAACATGATCCTCACCACATTCCCGGGCTTCTCCAGGTGGGACAGGGAATGGTAAAGGAGGAAGATCACTGCATCCTCCACCCCAATGCCATGCTGGTAGGCGAACTGGAGTGGATCCATCACTGGTCCCACCAGGGGGCAGAGGTGAGCAAGGAGCAGTCTCTCCAGGGTCTTCATCATGTGAGACGTCAGGGCCACTGGTTTGTAGCTGTTCAGGTCTTTGGGGTGGGAAGTCTTTGGTACAGGTACCACACAAGATGTTTTCCACAGCTGTGGTACCCTCCACAGCTTCAGGCTCAGGTTGAAGATGTGTTCCACAATCCCACACAGCTGGTCTGTGCAGGACTTGAGGAGCTTCGCGCTGATGCTGTCCGGTCCCGACGCCTTCCTCGCCTTGATCTTCCTCAGCTCCGTCCTCACCTGTGTCTTAGTGAGGGTCAGGTTGGGGGGCTGTGTGCTGGGAGTGGGGTGTGGACAGTAGGTCTCGATGACTTTGGAGGCAGCAGTGGTTGGTGTGCAGCCGGGGGGGAGGGCGGTTGGTCAAACCTATTAAAAAACAGGTTCAGATTGTTCGCCTACTCCCTGCCCCCCGTGGCCTGGAAGGAGGTATTCTGGAGCCCAGAGATGGTTTTAAGGTTTCTCCAGACCCCGCCGATGTCGCTCTGTTGTAGCTTGTTCTCCATCTTCTTCCTGAAGCTGTCCTTGCCTTCTCTGATCTTCCTCCTCAGCGCCATCTGTACGGACTTCAGCATCTCCCTGTTCCCCGACCTGAAGATCCTCTTCTTCTCTCTCAGAAGTGTTTTTATCTCAGGGTTGATCCAGGGTTTGTTGTTCGAGCAACACTGTATGGTCTTGGTGGGTACGGTGTTGTCCACACAGAAGCTGATGTAGTCCGTGATGGTGTGAGTGAGGACATCGATGTCCTCACCATGTGGGTCGCAGAGCTGCTCCCAGGCAGTGGTTTCAAAACAGTCCTTTAGAGCATCCATTGCCTCCTCAGACCATAACTTCACCGTGCGCATGACCGGAGGTTGTCTGTGTACTTGAATTTCAACATTGCAGTATTGTACAACCCACCGTCACACAATTCTTCTTTTTAAAAAAGGAAAAACAGAAACTGAAAAGCCTCATGACTAAATTTAATTACCAACAAATCATCAAAGGACCTACCAGGATAACCAAACGCTCTAGAACACTTATTGACATGGTATTTGCTAATAAACCAGAACGAATAACCAGAACCTATAATCTTGTAACTGGTCTCTCAGATCATAACATGGTTCTTGCTGTCAGAAAACTTACTAAAAAGCGACTACAGTATCTTGGGGGAGTCGATATTGACAAATCAAATTTTATTATTCTCAAATCAAAAAATGAGGAGTTTGAATATTACTTAGAGAATCAAAATTGGGAGCAGCTCATGTCAATATATGAAGTAGATGATTGTTGTAATTTTATAACTGCAACAATTACAAAGTCCATAGAAAAATTTACAAAGCAAATTAAAAGTAGACAACAGAAGATTAACCTACCATGGTTAAATAATGAAATAAGAAAACTTATGAAAAGGCGAGACTCTGCATTGAAAACATCATTAACCTCTAAACTACAAAATGATCACCTTGTGTACAAAAGTTTAAGAAATAAAGTGGTACAAGAGCTGCGAAAATCAAAAGTATCTTTGTTATGACCCGAGCGTCGGTTCTGATCGCGCTCGGGTTAAAGTTATGTCTCGCTGCCAGCCTTGACAGCTGCGGGCGGTATTCTGGCCTCTCCGGGCTCTTATTGTGAAAGTGCTCGGTGGGGCTTCCGCCTGTCAACGGTCGGCCAGCTGTGTGTCATTGTCATTAGTACCTTGTCTATTTAAGCTGAGCACTGGCGTCGTTAGGACGCAGCAGTGTCTGATTGCTAAGCTGATCGTTAATCTGATCGCATCTGGTCACGAACCTGACCGCTAATCTGTTCACCCATCGTCACGTTGCGGATGCCTGGACTGTATTCACACCTCAGCTGCCTTGGGCTTGACCGTCTTTCACCGGGACCAGTAAGTGAACTCGTTAGCCTTATTCCCCCCGGTGATAATTGTTCTGTAAGTCCCTGCCTTGGCAGCCCGTGTGCTAATTATTACCAAGCCTGACTGTGTGTGACTGTCTCCTGCTTTGGACCTATAGTGTGCTGTATAGCCCTATGCTTCCTGTTCTGCGAAGACTCCTGTCATTATCTCAGCAGCTTGTGTTAACACCTTTTTCACCGTAATAAACTCACTGAAAAACTCACTGGTGACCCCGTGTGCGTCTTATGCTGGCTCGTGAGGGCCAGTGCATGACAGTACACTGCTGCCCAAACAGCGTTTACGGTGACGCCATCTTGAGACACTTTTCACCAGTGAGTTTGAGTTTTGGACGTTGCTTTTCCCTGTCTGGGACCTGTGTATGTGAGGAATGCTGTCACCGAAGAGTCACGTGCTGACGTGTGTTTTGGAAGCCGTGGATGAGCTACTCATCTCCGCTTCCATGTTGGACTATGACCACGGCATACATTGGTACCTGGACGCCGCCGAAGATGTTCTCTGTAATCTCTCTTCCCGCTATGCCAACCACCCGGAGGTCGACGTGAGGAGGGAGGACATCGCCGCACAACGCGAATTATTCTTGATTATGGAGGAGGAACGCGGCATGAAGCAGGTGAAGAGGCACTCCCGCTTTTCGCCTATGGATCCTGATCCGGCCTTCGATCCATTTCGGGAGTTCGCACCATCTGGGGGCCGGCGAAGGCGTCGGCGTCATGGCTGGGCGCATCTTCGGCAAGCTCCAGCTCCGGATCCAGTTCCGGGCCGCCGGGATGACCCCCTCAACCAGCCAGCTGCTGAGAGTGAGCTGAGTCCTGTGCCGGTGGGCTCCGTTCTTGGATCCTTTACCATCCAGCGAGCGAGGGAAGGAGCAACGTCCGCTACAGCTGATAACATCCTCCCCCCGGGAGACAGGCAAGTCCAAGTTCACTTTCCTAGTAATAATAGTGATCTGTCTTGTCTGACTCCTGGGGGTGAAGCTCAGGTTTCGCAGCTCCTTGAGTTTCTTTCCCCAGCTGTAGCCATTTATATTAAACCTGCTGCCTCTGTGTCTCCTCCTGCAGAGCGGTCCTCGGCGTCAGTCCCACGCCGGCGAACGAGGGGGAGGCCTGCAGCTCTGGGAGATATTCCGGTCCTGCAGCCTTGTTTTGGACAGAGGAGGAGAACGGACTGCAGTGAGGAGCCAGAGCCAACGAGAGAGCGTCCCCAGGGTTCCTCAGGGATGCAGCCCGAGTCAGCAGGTCCAGGGTCCTCTGCCCCCACACCATACGGGTTATTGGCGTGGACGTCCGCGCATGAGGATCCAGCTGCAGAGACCATCAGGCCGGCTGTGGAACCCGACACAGCCGAGTGGGAGCCCGACGACGAGTTTCTTCCTGAACCTGGATCGTCGAAGTCCTGGACGGCTCCAGAGCCCGAGTGCAGGCAAGTGCTCTTTCTTGTTTTCCTGTATGGTGTATTAGAGCATTTTTGCCTGCCTCATGGGGAGGCGAGTGAGGGGCAGCCGGCCGCTGCACCCGAGCTCGTCTCGCTGGGCTCTGGCGCTGCCGGTGGAACTGATCCCGGTTCTCCCTTGTGTTCTGAGCACCTCCACAGCGTTACCGGTCCGGAGCCAGTCAAGGTCACGGGACCGGGGGTTCCAGGTTCGGAGATGGAGGTCGTTGCCGGAGCAGTCCTGAACCGGTCGGGGTCCGACGTGTGGGCTGAGGAGACCCAGTCGGGGTCCGTCGTTTGGGCCGAGGAGACCCGGTCGGAGTCCGTCGTTTGGGCCGAGGTGACCCGGTCGGGGTCCGACGCGTGGTCCGAGGAGACCCGGTTGGGGTCCAACGTGGGTGCAGCGGTGACCCAATCGGGACCCGTCCTGACCCAGTCGGGGTCCGACGCATGGGCCGAGGTGACCCAGTTGGGGTCCAACGTGGGTGCAGCGGTGACCCAATCGGGACCCGTCCTGACCCAGTCGGGGTCCGACGCATGGGCTGAGGTGACCCAGTCGCGGTCCAACGTGGGTGCAGCGGTGACCCAATCTGGGTCCGTCGTGACCCAATCGGGGTCCGACGAGGTCCAGTGGGGGTCCAGCACAGGTGCGGCTGTGACCCAATCAGGATTCGAGGGGGTCCAGGTTTTTGGTTGTCCCCCTCTCAGGAGCCACCAGCTGGGGGCCATTAGTGGGTTTTGTTTGGCAGATCGGCGCTCTCCTGTTTTGTTGTTTTCAGGTGAGCGGCTGCATGCAATCCCTCCACGGTCCTGTTGGTTGTGGGATGCGGCTCGGCCACCCGAGGAACTGCTTGGAGCGTTCGGCATCTTGGGTTGGCCACCCAATAAACTGTGGGTGTTACGGGGTGACCTGGTTCGGCCACCAGAGGACGTATTCCTGGGGGCATGGGACTGGGGCAGGCCACCTGACTGATCATGTACTGTGGGATTTTCTGTGGGCCCTTATGGTGCCAAATCATGTCTTGTATGTCTAGCAATTTTTGTTGTTTATCAAAGCCATAGTCTTAGTCAAGTCTGAGCAATTTGTGATTGCCTCTTGTTTCCTTGTAAGTCATAGTCTTTGTCAAGTTCGAGCAATTTTTTGATTGCCTCTTGTTTCCTTGTAAATCTTAGTCATAGTCAAGTTAGAGCATTTTTTTTGATTGTCTCTTGTTTTTTTTTCCTTGTGAGTCACAGTCTTGTCATAGCCTAGTTCAGTCATGTATTTTCTTTTCTTTGTTTTTTTTTTTTTTTTGTCCCTGAGTCGTGTTTGTATATATTTCTTGTCTGGTCTTTGTCTTGTTTTTTGGTTGGTTTCTCTCCCTCTGTACCTGTGCCCCTACCTCCCACCCTGGGGGGGCGGGGAGGGGCAGGGTGGTTCCTTGGGGCGTTCGGAGTCCGCCCGTGGAGGGAGGGTACTGTTATGACCCGAGCGTCGGTTCTGATCGCGCTCGGGTTAAAGTTATGTCTCGCTGCTGGCCTTGACAGCTGCGGGCGGTATTCTGGCCTCTCTGGGCTCTTATTGTGAAAGTGCTCGGTGGGGCTTCCGCCTGTCAACGGTCGGCCAGCTGTGTGTCATTGTCATTAGTACCTTGTCTATTTAAGCTGAGCACTGCCGTCGTTAGGACGCAGCAGTGTCTGATCGCTAAGCTGATCGTTAATCTGATCGCATCTGGTCACGAACCTGACCGCTAATCTGTTCACCCATCATCACGTTGCGGATGCCTGGACTGTATTCACGCCTCAGCTGCCTTGGGCTTGACCGTCTTTCACCGGGACCAGTAAGTGAACTCGTTAGCCTTATTCCCCCTGGTGATAATTGTTCTGTAAGTTCCCTGCCTTGGCAGCCCGTGTGCTAATTATTACCAAGCCTGACTGTGTGTGACTGTCTCCTGCTTTGGACCTATAGTGTGCTGTATAGCCCTATGCTTCCTGTTCTGCGAAGACTCCTGTCATTATCTCAGCAGCTTGTGTTAACACCTTTTTCACCGTAATAAACTCACTGAAAAACTCACTGGTGACCCCGTGTGCGTCTTATGCTGGCTCGTTGAGGGCCAGTGCATGACAATCTTATTACAATAAACTGATAGATCATGGAAAGGGTAACAGCAGTTCCCTATGGAGGCATTTAAATAACTTAACTAATAAAAACAATGTTCAGAAGGGGGTAAAGGAACTTAGAATCAATGGCAAGACCATCAGTGACAAGGCTACATTGGCAAATGAATTTAATTCATATTTTGTGGGCTGCACGACTTCTCACCTTCCGCCTCAACACCACTCAAGGCCCAGTCACCCTCGTCAGTGTGTATGCCCCAACACTGACAGCCACACCAGAGGCAAAAGACGAGTTCTACGAGAATCTCGAACAACTGTCAGGATCATCCCCAACTCTGAACAACTCATTCTCTTTGGAGACTTCAATGCCAGAGTGGGTGCTGACCACAACTCCTGGCCCTCCTGTCTTGGACCATTTGGCGTGGGCAGAATGAACAACAACAGACAGCGGCTGCTCGAGTTCTGCACATATCACGATCTGTGCATCACAAACTCGTTCTTCAAGACCAAGCCCCAACACAAGATTTCTTGGCGACATCCACGCTCAAAGCACTGGCGCCAGCTGGACTTGATCCTGACCAGGCGCACCTCACTGAAGAACGTGCTAATCACCCGTTCGTTCCAGAGTGCAGATTGCGACACAGACCATTCATTGGTGTGTTGCAAGGTCAAGCTGCAGCTGAAGAAATTCCATCATGCTAGACAGCCTGGAAAGGCACGGATTGACACCAGCAAGATGGCCCAACCAGAACTTGTTGAGCAGTTTGCCTCCACCTTTGAGAAGGAACTTGGTGTACCACAAGAAGGAGAATCTGCAAAGCAGAAGTGGGAAGAGCTGCGAAACACCATCCACCGCACAGCCTTGGCTACCTTTGGGAGGAAGACCTCGAAGTCACAGGACTGGTTTGATGCCAAGTTGACCGAGATGACCCACGTCATTGAAGCCAAGCGCTCAGCACTTGCTGAGCACAAGAAGTACCCAAACGTGAAGAATCTCCAGATTCTCAGGGCTGCGAGAAGCAAAGTTCAGCAGACTGCTCGGCACTGTGCCAACGAGTACTGGACTCAGCTCAGCCAACACATTCAAGCCGCTGCAATAACAGGGAACATCCGTGGTATGTACGATGGCATCAAGAAAGCACTTGGTCCGGCTCAGAGCAAGACGGCCCCCCTCAAATCCTCCACTGGGGAGATGATTACAGAAAAGAACAAGCAGATGGAGAGATGGGTGGAACACTACTCCGACCTCTACTCCAGACAGAATACCGTGACACCGTCAGCCCTCGATGCCATCGACTGCCTGCCATCCATGGACGAACTTGACGCTGAGCCAACCATCGACGAACTCAGCAAGGCCATTGATAGCTTGGCCGCTGGCAAGGCACCCGGCAACAACGGCATACCCCCCGACCTGATCAAGCACTGCAAGACCGCCCTACTGCTGCAATTGCATGACGTCTTCTGCCAGTGCTGGAAGGAAGGTCCCATACCACAGGACATGAGGGATGCCAAGATCATCACCCTCTACAAAAACAAAGGGGAGAGAAGTGACTGCAACAACTACAGGGGCATCTCCTTCCTCAGCGTTGTTTGCAAAGTCTACGCACAAGTTTTTCTCGTTCATCTACAGATGCTTGCCGAACGTGTCTACCCCGAGTCTCAGTGTGGCTTCCGCGCTGAGCGATCTACGGTCGACATGATATTCTCCATCAGCCAACTCCAGGAGAAATGCAGAGAACAGAACATGCCCCTGTACATCGCATTCATCGACCTCACCAAAGCGTTCGATCTGGTCAGCAGAGAGGGCCTTTTCAAGATCCTGCCAAAGATAGGATGCCCACCAAAGTTGCAAAGCCTCATCGAATCATTTCACACCAACATGCAGGGGATAGTGCAGCACAATGCAACGTCTCAGAGCCATTCAACATACGCAGCAGAGTGAAACAGGGCTGTGTACTTGCGCCAACCCTCTTTGGGATTTTCTTTGCTATGCTCCTGAGGCATGCCTTCAGCACAGCAACAGAGGGAATCTACCTGTACACAAGATCTGACTGCAGGCTTTTCAACCTCGCCCGCCTGAAAGCCAGAACCAAAGTACGCAAGGCTCTAATCCGAGACATGCTGTTCGCAGACTATGCTGCAGTTGCAACCCACACACAGCAGGAGCTTCAGACCCTGATGGACCGCTTCTCCCAGGCATGCAAGGACTTCGGGCTTACCATCAGCCTGAAGAAGACTAACGTCTTGGCGCAAGGCACGGAAGCACCACCAACCCTCACCATCGATGACTACGAGCTGGAGGTCGTGAATCAGTTCACGTACCTGGGGTCCACGATCAGCAACAACCTCTCCATTGATACAGAGATCAACAAGAGGATTGGAAAATCAGCCTTCACACTCGCTTGCCTCACCACACGAGTGTAGGAGAATCCCAAACTCTCTGTCAAGACGAAGATGGCAGTGTACAACGCCTGCGTCATCAGCACACTGCTCTATGGGAGTGAGATGTGGACAATATACGCCTGGCAGGAAAAGAGACTGAACTCCTTCCACTTGCGCTGCATTCGCCACATCCTGAACATATCCTGGCGGGACAAAGTGCCCAACACAGAAGTTCTGTCCCGCACCGGCCTTCCTTCTATGTTCACTCTACTCAGGCAGCGCAGGCTCCGCTGGCTAGGCCACGTTCACCATATGGAGGATGGCAGAATCCCCAAAGACGTCCTCTACGGAGAACTGGCGAATGGCAGGAGAGACGTTGGCCACCCACAGCTGCGCTTTAGAGACCTCTGCTAGAGAGACATGAAGGCACTGGAGATCAACACAGAGCACTGGGAGGACCGCTCCAAATGGAGAGGCACCCTGACCAGACAGCTCAAGGTGGGTGAAGAGAGACTGACTGCTAGGGCAGATGAAAAAAGGACCCGCAGGAAGAACCGCCACAGACCCAGCAGCACGGAGACCACCCACAAGTGCAACCTGTGTGACAGGGACTGCCATTCGCGCATCGGCCTGTTCAGCCATAGGCGGTGCTGTTCCAGCAGAGTAGACGATTAGGATTCTCTTCCATGGTCATCATAGACTGACGGAGGCCGACGAGGGTGTGTGGTTTTTTCTGCACTGTGGCGCCACAAGCTGGCTTCTGTTGTGATGTGGCGCAGTATAAATAAAGCTAAATTGAAACTGAATTGAATTAAACTGGATAAAACATTGAAGATGACCAAAAAACTCAAAAAACCTCCAACTCAGCACCTGATGAAGTTACAAGTCAAATCAAATATCACTGATCTACAGATGTGGACAAAATTGTTGGTACCGCTCTGTTAATGAAAGAAAAACCCACAATGGTCACAGAAATAACTTGAATCTGACAAAAGTGGTAATAAATAAAAAATATATGAAATTAACCAATGAAAATCAGACAATGCTTTTGAATTGTGGTTCAACAGAATTATTTTAAAAAACAAACTCATGAAACAGGCCTGGACAAAAATTTTATTTATTTTTTTTTTTTTAGATTTAGTATACTTTATTGATCCCCAGAGGGGAAATTGAGGGTCATCCACCACCTGGATGGATGAAGCAGCCACGATATGGCGCTATCCCTTAACCATTCACACACACATTCACACCTAGGGCCACTTTAAAGTCTCCAATTAACCTAACCTGCTGCACGGTGGCGCAGTGGTTTAGCACTGTGGCAGCACAGTTTTACCCTCGGCCGGGGGATCGCGGGGATCATGAGATCGTGGGTTCGATCCCAGCCCCCGACCAACAGTGAGCTGTGTGGAGTTTGCATGTTCTCCCCGTGTTGCGTGGGTTTACTCCGGGATTTCTCCGGTTTCCTCCCGCATACCAAAAACATGTAGGTTTAGGGCGCTCGCGCACGCAGCGACCAGCAGCCGGTGGCTTGTCACCAGACTGCAAACCAAATCTACCTACGGGTACAAATAAGTAACAAAAAAATAAAAATAAAAAAAATAAAAAAAAAAATAACCTGCATGTTTTTTGGCATGTGGGAGGAAACCGGAGAAATCCCGGAGTAAACCCACGCAGACACGGGGAGAACATGCAAACTCCACACAGATCACTGTTGGTCGGGGGCTGGGATCGAACCCACGATCCCCCGCCAAGGGTAAACTGTGCTGCCGCAGTGCTAACCACTGCGCCACCATGCAGCCCATGATGGTACCATGATGGTACCCTTAACTTAATATTTTGTTGCACAGCCTTTTGAGGCAATCACTGCAATCAAACCATTTCTGTAACTGTCAATGAGACTTCTGCATCTCTCAGCAGGTATTTTGGCCCACTCCTCATGAGCAAACTGCTTCAGTTGTCTCAGGTTTGAAGGGTGCCTTCTCCAGACGGCATGTTTCAGCTCTTTCCACAGATGTTCAATAGGATTTATATCAGGGCTCATAGAAGGCCACTTTAGAATAGTCCAGTGTTTCCCTCTTAGCCATTCTTGGGTGTTTTTAGCTGTGTGTTTTGGGTCATTATCCTGTTGCAAGACCCATGACCTGCGACTGAGACTGTCTGACACTGGACAGCACATTTCTCTCTATAATACCTTGATAGTCTTGAGATTTCATTGTACCCTGCACAGATTCAAGACACCCTGTGCCAAATGCAGCAAAGCAGCCCCAGAACATAACAGAACCTCCTCCATGTTTCACAGTAGGGACGGTGTTCTTTTCTTGGTTTGCTTCATTTTTGCGTCTCTGAACATAGAGCTGATGTGCCTTTCCAAAAAGTTCCAGTTTTGTCTCGTCTGTCCATAGGACATTCTCCCAGAAGCTTTGTGGCTTGTCAACATGCAGTTTGGCAAATTCCAGTCTGGCTTTTTTATAATTTGTTTTCAACAGTGGTGTCCTCCTTGGTCATCTCCCATGAAGTCCAGATCTGACACTGATGTACCTTGACCTTGCAGTTCACCATGAATGTGTTTAGAGGTTGTTCCGGGCTCTTTTGTTACCATTTGTATTATCCGTCTCCTCCTGCGGCCACGTCCAGGGAGGTTGGCTACAGTCCCGTGGATCTTAAATTTCTGAATAATATGTGCAACTGTAGTCACAGGAACTTCAAGCTGCTTGGAGATGGTCTTAAAGCCTTTACCTTTAACATGCTTGTCTAATTTTCTTTCTAATCTTATTTTATTGGGTTTTAGACCTTTGAGTTTTTTAACCTCTTTGTCTAGTTTTTAACTTTTAATATGACCCTTCTGTCTTACCTCTGGTTTCTCCCTCATCTCTTTGTCTTTATATACCCTGATTGATGGAGCCTTGAGTATTTTTATCATGTTTATAGTCAGCTTTATGTGTGCCTGTGTTTGTGTCTATGTTGAATGTAATTAGTGGCTTGTAAATATGGATGTCAACAGACTGCAAAACAAATCTACCTACGGGTACAAATAAAGTAACCTGAACCTGATCCTAATCTCCTGAGACAACTCTCTCCTTTGCTTCCTCTGGTCCATGTTTAGTGTGGTACACACCATGTCACCAAACAGCAGAGTGACTACTTGTCACCCTTTAAATAGGCCGACTGACTGATTACAAGTTTGTAGACACGTGTGATGTTAATTAGAGGATGACATAATGCACGGCTCAGGAGACACACACGCAGGCTCAGGGTAGATCTACTAGCTTTATTTAACAACAAGTGTGTATGGATGTGTGTCTGCGGAATGTGAATGTATTGGTGGTGGCGTCTGCGTCGGGCACGGAGGCAGGTGGCCGTACAGCCGGACAACCCTATGGGAGAAGCAGAGAGAGAAGGGTGACGGACACCACACCAACACAGGGAATATGAGAATGGTGACTGGCTTACTTGGAATTAGCAGGTGGCTGGCACAGCAAGGGTGATGCCTGGTAGACAGCGACCTGGAGAGCCCGGTGCAGCAGCGAGGGGATGGAGATGGAGAGGAATGGTCCGCCGCCGGGAAATCCACCTGTGCACAGGGGAGCAGACTGTTTGAGGAATAAGGTAAGGGCTTCTTACCGAAATGTTGCTGAGTGGTGAGGTTCCTTACAGCAATAGAGGCGAATGAAGTCTGACGGCTTCAGGCCGAAGCCCAGGGCGAGGCGGCTTAAATCCCTCGCCGCTGATGAGGTGCAGGTGTGCGTGCAGCTGGCGCCGCAGATGAGCGGCGAGGTGTGACAGTACTCCCCCCTCTAGCAGCGCCTCCTGGCAATGGTTTCTCCGGGTGCGCTCGATGGAACTCAGTAATGAGGGACGGGTCCAACACAAATGACGAGGGTACCCATTGCCGATGTTCAGGCCCATATCCCTCCCAGTCCACCAAGTACTGCAACCCGCGACCCCGGCGCCGGGAGTCTAGGATAGAAGAGACGGGCCAGGCCGGATGACCATCAATCATCCGGGGGGCGGGCTGCGCAGCGGGAGGAGGGCAAAGGGGGTCGGAGACTGCCAGCTTCACCTTGGATACGTGGAAGGTGGGATGAATGCGGAGGGAGGGGGGGAATAGCTACATGCACAGCCACCGGGTTGATAATCCTGGTGATGGGGTATGGGCCCATAAAACGCTGTGCCAGCTTCCTCCTCTCACCCTTTAACGTGACGTCCTGAGTTGACACATAGACTCGTTGACCCACCTGGTACGCTGGGGCAGGTCTTCTGTGCCGGTCCGCCGTGGTTCTGTTGCGCTCCGCCGTGCGTAAAAGTGCATTGCGCGCCAATGCCCAGATGTAGCGGAACTGCCTGAGGTGCGCCTGAACTGAGGGAACAGTTACCTCACTCTCCTGCGCTGGGAAAAGAGGGGGGTCGTAGCCCAGGGACGCCTTAAAGGGAGACATCCCTGTACCAAAGAGCGGGCGGTGTTATGGGCGTACTCATCCCAGGCGAGGTGGTTACTCCAGGACGCAGGCTTGGACGCAGTGACGCAGCGGAGCGCAGCCTCCACTCCTGGTTGGTCCGCTCACACTGCCCGTTGGTTTGGGGGTGATGGCCAGAGGAGAGGCTTACCTTGGCTCCCAGGGTGTTGCAAAATGACCTCCAAACCTCTGAGGAAAATTGGGGCCCCCGGTCCGAGACCACGTCCACCGGAATCCCGTGCAGCCTGACCACGTGTTGGACAAGGAGGTTCGCCGTCTCCAGGGCAGATGGAAGACCTCGTAGCGGGATGACGTATGCCGCCTTGGAGAAACGGTCAACGATGGTCAGGACGGTGTCGTAGGTGTTAGAGGCTGGGAGTCCGGTGACGAAGTCCAGGGCGATATGCGACCAGGGCCTGCCAGGGACGGGCAGAGGCTGGAGCAAACCCGCTGGAGGGGCATTACCTGACTTACTGGTGGCACATACTGGGCAGGCCCGGGCGTAGCGGGCAGCGTCCTTCCGCAGGCCCGGCCACCAGAAGGACCGTTGAAGGAGGTCGATCATCCGGGAGGAGCCAGGATGGCAGGTGAGCTTAGATGTATGTAGCCAGTGGATGACCTCCCCTCGAACCGTGGATGGCACGAAAAGCCTCCCCTCCGGTCCACCGCCAGGGTCAGGTTCCACTTCCTGCGCCTTCCGGATCTTGCTTTCAATGTCCCAAGTGACGGCTCCCACGATGCACGACCTGGGCAAGATGGTGTGGACCGTGTCCTCAGACACCTCAGGGGCAAATTGCCTAGAGAGGGCGTCGGGCAGGCCGTTCTTGGAGCCAGGCCTGAAGGTGATGTTAAAACGGAACCTGGCAAAGAACAAGGACCAACGCGCCTGGCGGGCATTCAGACGCTTTGCAGATCTCAAATATTTCAAGTTCTTGTGGTCCGTCAGGACCACGAACGGCAGGTCCGCCCCCTCTAGCCAGTGACACCACTCCTGCAGCGCGAGCTTGATGGCGAGGAGCTCTCTGTCCCCCACGTCGTAGTTCCGTTCCGCCGGGGACAAGCGCCGAGAGAAGAAGGCGCAGGGCCGTTTGACTCCGTCATCTGGCGACCGCTGAGATAGGACCATCCCCACTCCCGTGTCCGAAGCATCCACTTCCACGATGCATTGCAGCGACGGGTCGACTTGGCTAAGGACCCGGGAGGAGGAGAACTCCGCCTTCAGCGCCTGGAAAGCAGCCGCGTCCTCTTCGGTCCACCGGAACGGGACCTTAGGGGACGTGAGGCGGGTCAGAGGGCCGACGACGGTGCCAAAATTTGTGACGAAGCGGCGGTAGAAGTTAGCAAACCCAATGAATTGTTGCACCTGTTTTCTTGATGTAGGTGTGGGCCATTCCACCACCGTCTTCACCTTCACTGGGTCCGGAAGCACCTGGTCGTGGGAGATGACGAACCCGAGGAAGGACGTTGTCTTAGCGTAGAATTCACATTTCTCAGCCTTCACATACAGCCGGTTCTCCAGCAGCCTTTGGAGGACCCGCCTCACATGGACCCGGTGCTCGTCCCTGGATTTGGAGAAGATGAGGATGTCATCCAGGTAGACGAACACAAATAGGCCGATGAAATCCCGGAGGACGTCATTTATGAGGCGCTGAAAGACGGCTGGAGCGTTGGTCAACCCGAACAGCATCACCAGGTACTCAAAGTGGCCGTTCGGGGTACGGAAGGCTGTCTTCCACTCATCTCCCTCCCGGATCCGGACGAGGTGGTATGCGCTGCGTAGATCCAGCTTGGTGAACCAAGTCGCCCCCTGGAGGGAGTGGAAGGCGGTGTCCATAAGTGGCAGGGTGTAGTGATCCTTCTCCGTGATGTCATTCAGGGCGCAGTAGTCAATACAAGGACGGAGGGAACCGTCCTTCTTGCCCACGAAGAAGAATCCTGCGCCTAATGGAGATGACGAGGGACGGATGATTCCAGCACTCAGTGATTCCTTAAGGTAGGAATTCATGGTCTCCTTCTCCGGCGCCGACAGGCTGTAGAGTCGCCCAGAGGGTAAGGGCGCCCACTGGCGGATGTATATTGCACAGTCGTAGGGCCTGTGTGGAGGAAGAGACATTACTTTGGACTTGCTGAACACCATACCCAGGTCGTGAAATTCTGACGGCACCAAGGAGAGATCCGGGGGTGCAGCGTCCACAGGAGTTGGAGAAGAGGACGGAGAGCAGGCAGCGGATTGCAGGCAGGTGCTCATGCTGAAGGTACTCCATGCCGATACCCTGGCGGATTTCCAATCCAGGACGGGATTATGGAGGCGAAGCCAGGGGTACTCCAGGATGACGGGCGACACAGAGTTGGGGAGGACGTAGAAGGTAATCTCCTCCCGGTGGTTCCCAGAGATGATCACAGGGACAGGGACAGTCTGATGTGTAACTCTCCCGAGGGAGACATGGGAGAGGTTGACCAGGGCGAGAGGAGACTTGAGGGGTTGGCAATGGATGCCCAATCGGGTTGCCAGGCTTTGTGAAATAAAGCTGCCCTCCGCGCCCGAATCCACCAGTGCGTGAGTGAGGTGCCCAGTGGAGTTGTGACAAAATTGGACGGGCAGCTTCAATTGGGAGAGGGGATTTAACCGATTGACATCCGCGAGGCCCCCTACAGTGACTCGCGGACCCCGCCATTTGGCTTCTGTGGACAAAGCTCCACCGTGTCTTGGCTGTCTCCGCAATACATGCAGAGACCCAACTCACGGCGGCGTTGTTTCTCCGCAGGAGGGAGCTTTGTCCAGCCCGTCACCATCGGCTCCGACTCCTCGGGGCGCGATGGTGGCGGTGACGCCAGGGGGCGCGCCTGGGGCAGGCGCGACGAGGCACCACGAGAGCGAGAACAAGACGACTTCCGCTCCGAGGTGCGCTCGCGCAACCTGTTATCCAGGCTGATGGCTAGGGATGTTAGCTCCGCTAAAGTCTCCGGGATGTCCCGCCCAGCCAATTCGTCCCTCAGACTATCGTTGAGACTGCGGAGGAAGAGGCCGCAGAATGAACGTTCATCCCAGCCGCTACCCGGAAGTCGATTGCGTAATCAGCTGCCGATCGGCTTCCCTGCTGGAGGCTGAGAAGCCGATCGACCTGAACGCTCTCAGTACGAGAATGATCGAAGACTTCCAGGAATTGTCTCACGAATTGGCCATAGGTGAGGGTGGCGTAACTGGGCCTCGCCATTACGGCATAAGCCCAAGTTAGCGCTCGCCCCTCCAGGAGATTCCCTATGTAGCCAATTCGGCTATGGTCTGAGGGAAAATCTCCGGGCACACGGTGGAACATGGACTCACACTGCATTATGAACTCCACCGAGCTTACCGCTAAAGCGGGCGGGGGTCGGAATGGGTGTAAGCCAAACCGGTGCTGCCGGAGCAGGCTGGACGGCCACTGGAGCAGCAGGAGCCGCGCCGCCCTGACGAGCCGGGAGGAATGGCTGTTGGGGGTCCAAGCGGTCCAATCGGTTAGTAATAATGGTTAACTGGTTAAGAATCACCTGTTGCTGGTGGGCTATTAGGTCCACTCGAGCCTCGAGGGTGGAAAGTCGGCGTGTGGGCCTGCCGTCTGCCGAGCCGCTCTGCTGAAGCCGTACTGACATAATGCATGGCTCAGGAGACACACACGCAGGCTCAGGGTAGATCTAATAGCTTTATTTAACAACAAGTGTGTATGGATGTGTGTCTGCGGAATGTGAATGTATTGGTGGTGGCGTCTGCGTCAGGCACGGAGGCAGGTGGCCGTACAGCCGGACAACCCTATGGGAGAAGCAGAAGGAGAAGGGTGACGGACACCACACCAACACAGGGAATATGAGAATGGTGACTGGCTTACTTGGAATTAGCAGGTGGCTGGCACAGCAAGGGTGATGCCCGGTAGACAGCGACCTGGAGAGCCCGGTGCAACAGCAAGGGGATGGAGACGGAGAGGAATGGTCCGCCGCCGGGAAATCCACCTGTGCACAGGGGAGCAGACTGGGAGAGGAATAAGGTAAGGGCTTCTTACCGAAATGTTGCTGAGTGGTGAGGTTCCTTACAGCAATAGAGGCGAATGAAGTCTGACGGCTTCAGGCCGAAGCCCAGGGCGAGGCGGCTTAAATCCCTCATCGCTGATGAGGTGCAGGTGTGCGTGCAGCTGGCGCCGCAGATGAGCGGCGAGGCGTGACAGAGGACACATCTTGGTTGAACATGTCCCTATGGTCACATTATTTTCAATCTTTTCTAGGGGTACCATCATTTTTGTCCAGGCCTGTTTCATGAGTTTGTTTTTTAAAGTAATTCTGTTGAACCACAATTCAAAAGCACTGTCTGATTTTCATTGGTTAATTTTCATAGAATTTTTATTTACTACCAGTTTTGTCAGAGTCAAGTTATTTCTGTGACCATTGTGGGTTTTTCTTTCATTAACAGAGGGATACCAACAATTTTGTCCACGGCTGTACATGTATTTTGTCATATCATCTAAATGATATGAATAAAATAAAAACATTGATAAGTATTTCCTCTGCCAGAATAGAAGAAAATTGACTTTAATTGAGGGATGCTCAGCCAATCAGGGAGCTTTACATTTTCTCCTCTTTATGATGTTTAATAAGAAAAGCAGCCCACTGTGTGGAAAAGTAATGGCTCCCCAGTAGCATTGTTTTTCAATCTTTCTTTACAAGGATGTGCACACGTTCAGGCTTTTGTTGCCTGGGCAACAGCCCATTTTCTTTCTCTGGCTGAGTGGCCCTTCTGAAGGAAAAATAAAAAGCATTTAAACAAAACTGTTGTGCCTTGTTACATTATTATTAGTGGTGTTGGGCGATGAAATTTTTTAATAAGATAAGATAAGATAAGATAAGCCTTTATTAGTCCCACAACGGGGAAATTCCAGGATTGCAACAGCACAGGGATAGCAACACTCAGAGCAACAATCAGAAGGCAAGAAAAAAAACAAGCAAGCAAGAGCAGCTAATATACATATGTACATATTACTATAAAATATATATATACACACACACACACACAGACACACAGTGCAGAGCATTGTAGCTGGATGGAATAAATATATGAATATATGAACACACAGTGCAGAGCATTGTAGCTAGATGGAATAAATATGTAAATATATAAACACCCACAGTACGGAGCATTGCAGCTAGGTGGAATAAACATGCAAGTATACAAACACACACAGTGCGGAGCAATGTAGCTAGATGGAACAATATGTAGATATACAAAAAACACAGTGCGGAGCATTGTAGCTAGATGGAATAAATATATAGATATATAAATATAAACACACCCAGTGCTGAGCATTGTAGCTAGATGGAATAAATATGTAAATATATAAACACACACAGTGCAGAGCATTGTTGCTAGGTGAGATGAAACAGCACAACCGTCCACTTAGTTATCCCACATGGTATGATTATGTGCCCATACATATTCTCACCCTCCATAGCGACCGGTATGTTCCTAGTTGTATGCCGGAGAGGACCATTGTGTAAGTCTATTGCATCCTTTGCATTCAAAAAAAACTATCAGTTTGTTACGTCTTTTTGCTATCTCTGCAAGCAGCCCTGCTTAGGTTGTACAGTCTGACAGCCGTTGGTAGGAAGGACCTACGAAACCTCTCGGTTGTGCACCTGGGATGATGTAGTCTGCTGCTAAATGAGCTCCTCAGTGTTTAATTATGATTAATGTTTTGGAATGTTGAGTTAATCGTGATTACTAATGCTTTAATCATGTGTTTTTCCATACAGATACAGTGTACCTTAAGTTGGTATTTTTTCAAGTTTGACATACTGTTATGAACATGGGAGTGGACAAATATGCTTGCTGTCTTCACCTGCAGGTTTATTAAAACCGTCAACATATCCAAAATGACAAAAACTATCCAGGATATTCTCCAGAAAATTCTCAAAAGTAGGCTGCATGTGCAAACAACGGAATGCCAGGGCTCAATATCACTGCAATACAATTCAGCATCCAACCAGCAGCCACAAATGGAGCTTGCTCTTTCTCCCATAGCAAACATCCACAACTTTTAAGCAGATAAACACAAAACCATGGACCTCATGTGTCACAACAGACACAATTTCCCTTTAAGCAGAAAAATTGCAGACATAAACAATTATCTCGCCCCTGATGACTCCCCACCGTGCTGCAAAAATGGTGGGGGAGTGAATGGACATTACGAACACAGCTTGAGAAATTTTTTTAGTCTGGTACTTGCCAACAGTTGGACCCAAAGCTATGAGGAGAAAAACAGGCGAATTTCTGTCCGTGTCAGCTGCTGGAGGTTGGCTACAATTTAGCATGTAGCTACTAGCCAGCAAGCCTGCTTCCACAGAAGAACAACCCAACATCCAGGGGAAGTTTTGGAGGAGGCTGTAACAATTATCCAGGTTAGAGCTCCGACAGATAATGTTGTAAACTTAAACATGACAGCACTTTGGGGATTTCCATTGCTGTAGTCCAGCTTGTTTGACTTCACAATGTCTGCATGGCGTGCACCGTGTCTGTGGCCAGAGTGGCTTTGGTACGGAGAGCTGCTAGGCCAAAAAGCAATCACAGAATTTGTTGCCATTAACAGGGGCAAAGCATTAATGGACAATTAATGCGATAACACCAACACCACTAATATTAAGACAACATACTTTTAGTCATGTATAGTTTCAGCTATTCTACCACTTAAATTAGACAGATTTTTGATTGCAAATGTGCATTTTTTACATCAATTTGGCAGTTCTCATTAACCGGTGACTTTTTCTTCTGATTATTTTTCTTTTTTGTTGAAAATTCGAGGCTTTTTCACACAATGTCCAAACTATTGAAATTTTTTTCACTTTTCACTCATGAATTTACTTTTTTTTCTTGATTTTGTGACTTGTGTCAAATTCACATCTTTTTTCTTCCTACGTTGCACTTTTGTCTCAATAATTTGCCGTCTTATGTCTTTACATCCTTTTGTAATTAAAAATTAGAATTTTTTCCTTGTGAATGTGCTGCTTCTCTCTTGTAATTTTGAGACATTTTCCTCTAGAATGTCAAACCTTTTCGAACAACTGTCGTAAATCTTTATAATTTCCTGTTTTATGAGACATATTCAATGACTGTTATTGTTCACATGTGACTTTTCCTCAGTTTTCAACTTTCTTAATGAATTTGTGACTTGTGTATCTTATAAATTAAGGTTTGCTTTTCTTGTCATTTTGCCAATTTTTTCTCATTAATTTATTTATTCTTTTAAGTAAATTATCATTTTTTTTCCTATAAATTTGTTGTGTCTTTCTGGAAAATTTGAAGCTTTTATTGTATAAATATTTGTGACTTTTTTCCTTGCAGTTTAGTGTCTTTTTCTCAAAATTTTTCACCTTTGTAAAATGTTGAGCCTTTATCTCTATTTGCATCAATATTAAATGATGCTTTTTATCCCCCACCAGTCAAAGCCCAAAGGGGTTGAAGAGCCCTTTGGGCCAAGGCCAAAGGGGGATTATGTTATGGGTCCATCCGTCTGTCCCCCTTTTGTGAAGTCAACTCCTCCAACAGTTTTGTTCCGGTTGTTTTGAAACTTGCTACCATGGTTTGATATACTTTGATGATGCGCAAATTGCAATTTGACTGTCATCGGATGACCTTGAGATCAGAGGTCAGATTTTCCCTAAATCTTATAAACCCAATAACTACTGAAAGGAATGATGTAGGCTTTTCAAATTGCTATAGTAGTTGTATCTAATACACATCTTGGACAACTTTCACCCTCACCAAATGATGGGTTTGGGGTCAAGGGGTCAAAGTTCAACGTTAACATTGCAGTTGCACTATGGTATAGCTACATTTACTATTACTATGAAGCGAGTAAAGCTAGTGCCACCAAACCTGGTATACAGGTTCACCTTGGGATCCTGACCTGTGACTATGGGTTTGGGGTCAAAGGTCAAGGTCAGCAGTCCTTATGTTTTATTACTGTACAACCAGTAAAGCTAGGGACAGCAAACCTGGTACACAGATTCAGTTCATCTCAACTTTATTTATATAACGCCATTCCATAACAACCATTATCTCATAGCACTTTCAAACCATAGGGGAAAACCCCACAATTGCAGAAAGGCCCCAGCAATCAGGCGACCCCTGTGAACAAGAACTTGGCAACAGTGGGTGGAGAGGAAAAACTGGCTCTTAGCAGGAAGAAACCTCCAGCAGAACCAGGCTTGGGGAGGGGCAGTCATCTGCTGCGACTGGCTGTGGGGGTGAGGGGATAGAGAAGAAGGAGAAGAAGAAAAGGACATATAGAGAGCAAACAGCATGGTGGGAACTCAGTCTGTGGGAGAGAACAAAGAGATGTTAATGACCAATAAAAATATTTCATTGAGAGTAAAGAAAGGAGTTAAGCCCAGTGCATTGTTGGATGTCCCCCGGCTATCTAAACCTGTTAGCAGCATAACTAGGAGAGGGAGGGTTCAGGGTCACCTGATCCCACCCTAACTATAGGCTGTGTCCAAAAGGAAGGTTTTGACCCTATTCTTAAAAGCAGAGACCAGAGTCTGACTCCCAAATCCAGATTGGTAGCTGTTTCCAAAGGAGAGGAGACTGATAACTTAATGCTCTGCCTCCCGTTGTACTATTGGAGATTCTAGGTATTACAAGTAATCCTGCATTTTGGGCGTGTAGTGCTCTGTTGGGATAATAAGATGTTATCAGATCTTTTCAGTACAAGAGGCCTGATTATTTAGAGCAGGGGTCAACAACCTTTTTGAAACTGGGAGCTACTTCAAGTGTACTGAGTACTACGAAAGGCTACCAGTTTGATACACACTTACAAAAAAGTTGCACCGTTTCAGTTTATGTTATTATTAATGATTACTGACATTCATCTACAGGTATATCTCAAAAAATTAGAATATCATGAAAAAGTTCAATATTTTTTGTCACTCATTTCAGAAAGTGAAACCCATATATTATATAGATTCATTACACAGACAGTGATATATTTCAAGTGTTTTTTTGTTTTTTTTTTAAATTTTGACGATTATGGCTTGCAGCCCATGAAAACACCAAATTCAGTTTCTCAGAAAAATTAGAATATTACATAAAATTAATTTAAAAAAATAGTTTTTTAATAGAAATGTTGGCCGACTGAAAAGTATGCCCATGTACACACTCAATAGTTGGTCGGGGCTCCTTTTGGATTTATTACTGTATCAGTTTGGCATGGCATGGAGGTGATCAGCCTGTGGAACTGCTGAAGTGTTATGAAGGTCCAGGTTGCTTTAATAGTGACCTTCAGCACCTCTACATTGTTGGGTCTGGTGTCTCTCATCTTCCTCTTGACAATCCTCCATAGATTCTCTATGGGGTTTAGGTCAGGAGAGTTTGCTGGCCAGTCAAACACAGTGCTGCCATGGTCATTAAACCAGGTTTTGATACTTTTTGCCAGTGTGGGAGGGTGTGGGGGGTGCCAAGTCCTGCTGGAAAATGAAATCAGCTTCTCCATAAAACTTGTCAGCAGAGGGAAGCATGAGATGACATTCATTCATTCATCTTCTTGCGCTTAATCCTTTTTGGGTCGCGGGGGCGCTGGAGCTTATCCCAGCATCTTTGGGCGAGAGGCAGGGTACACCCTGGACAGATCGCCAGTCCATCACAGGGCCAACATAGAGAGACAGAAAACCATTCACTCTCACAGTCATACCTAAGGACAATTTAGAATCCCCAGTTTAATGCCAATTAACCTAACTTGCATGTTTTTGGCATGTGGGAGGAAACTAGAGAAATCCCGGAGTAAACCCACACAGACACGGGTGTCTGCGGGCATGAGATGACATGTTTCCTCAAATCATCACTGACTGTTGAAATTTCACACTAAACCTCAAGCAACTTAGACTCTTTGCCTGTCCACTCTTTCTCCAGACTCTGGGACTTTGATTACCTCCGCCAGGCCGAAAAGGCCAGGAGGAGGTAATGTTTTTGCCGGGGTTTGTCTGTGTGTTTGTTTGTTTGTCTGTCTGTCTGTCTGTTTGTCTGTTGGTTAGCAAGATAACTCAAAAAGTCTTGGATGGATTTCCATGAAACTTTCAGGCCTTGTTGGAAATGGTACAAGGAAGAACTGATTAAATTTTGGGGATGATCCGGATCACCGTCTGGATACAGGAATTTTTTTAAAGCATTCTTTAACACTGTGACATACGGCTATTTTCAACATGTGCGCAGGCGCAATGGAGGGCGCTGGTCATCGTGTCTGACCAACATAAACTCCGCGTTCTTCAACGTTTTAGGCACAAAAGCACGCGGAAAACACTGGTGGGCTGGGCCCGCCACCGTGCCTGTGTTTGCGCGACACTGCAAAAGCTGAGACGGCCAGCTGTCCGCCACCGGATTATTTGGCAGAAATTCCCCGGTCAGCCATAGTAGCTCCGCAAAAAGAAGCTCTCTGCCGGGGAAGTTTCCAAATCATCTTTGGCCGCGGAGCGCAACCCCAATAAAGATAAAGATTAGATGTACCACGAAGGTCGAGTGCAAGCAAGATGTTTGTGTCTGTGAACATTCCGTCTTTTGGCGAGTTGATACGTAACAATGTTTACAGTTTGATGAGAAGGTTGCTGCCATGTAACAATCATCTTATATCAGCAATTGTCAACTCGTCACTCACACTTCAGCATTTGGAAGTGGTGGCGTTCCATTTTATACTGAGTCCAATATTGTATGTTATTGTTGTTACAAGACCGCCGACTGTCTGCTGATCTGTATATACTTTTTATTTATTTTCTACTCCTTTTAGTTCTGCATTTAATATGAACCCTGACTTTGAAATAAACGTTTGAATTTTGAATAAAACCCACGCCAACCTGTCTACCTAATTGGCATCCGTCAGTGAAGCCCTCAGTGCTGCTTTCAGTGATCTAAAACGCTCACATAACCCATTGGCCTGTGGGTTGTACGCAGTTGTGTCATGACTTCTTTTGTTTTTTCTTTTGAATTCTTGGATGGAACATGGGTGGGCAATATAAGCTGTGGATTCAGCCATCACACATTTCGGATAACTTATGTTGAACTGTATAATCAGAGGAGCTATTGTCTAATTTGACCTTGTTGGGTTTTATTACCCCCTTTGTTATATTATTCACTTTCTTTTAACCTGTACTCTTAATCTATTCGAAATAAAGATTAATTAATTCATTCATTCAATTGCAACGCCCCCAGCCTGGGAGTTTGCAGATGCAGGACATGGACACAACACCAACACTTCAGTTTATTACCTCCGCCAAGGAGGTAATACTTTTACTACTGAACCACTAATCCTATCATTGTGAATCCAATTGCTACTCAGATGTTTTCATGGTCAAGCAATCTGACAACGTACACACAAACACTGTATGGGGGAAACTGTGGCGCTTGGCGGAGGTCTGCGCTCTCCAAGTGCTTTTCTAGTTTCCAAATGAAATGCAAAATTTACTTTTATCTGAACAGAGGTCATCTGCTGGTGTTGGTCCACTGTGTTTTATCAAGACCACAGTCAGCGCAGTCGTCTACCAGGAAATTTTGGGCATGATCACATTAAATCTCTCCTCAATGCTAGGCAACAGTACTATTCATCCTTGATAGAAGAAAATAAAAACAACCACAGATTTCTCTTTAACATTGTGGCTCAGCTAACCAAGAGCCAAAATGCCATAGATCCCTACATCCCTCCAATTCTTAGTGCTGACGACTTTTTAAATTTTTTTAATGATAAAATTGTCAGTATTAGGAATAATATTCCAAAAAATAGCCCCCACTAAAAATACCAAGTCTCTACCTAACACTGCTGTGTCCACAGGCTCAGAAGTCCACTTTTCTAAATTTTCTTTTATTAATCATTCTGATCTAGCCCTAATAGTGTCAACCTCTAAACCAACTACCTGTCTTTTAGACTCATTCCCTGCTAGACTAGTGAAGGAATCACTATCTCTGATTAGTCCATCTCTTTTGAACATAATTAATATGTCCCTATTGACAGGACATGTACCGCAGTCATTTAAAGTGGCAGTAATTAAACCTCTACTTAAAAAAATCTTCGCTTGAATCTGGGATTTTGGTCAATTATAGACGAATATCAAACCTCCCCTACTTTTCCAAGATCCTCAAAAAAGTAGTCGCCAATCAATTATGCACCTTTTCAGAAAAAAATTCTATTTTTGACAAAGGACCTGTCTCCATCCTTGTTTTATTGGACCTCAGCGCTGCCTTTGATACCACTGACCACTATATTCTGCTAGAGAGACTTGAACAGCAAATTGGCTTGAATGGAACAACGCTAAGATGGTTCCAGTTTTATCTATCAGATCGTTCCCAGTTTGTTCATGTCCATAACAAGTCCTGTACTCAGTCCACGGTTATCTATTGAGTTCCGCAGGGATCAGTACTTGGACCAGTATTGTTTACATTGTACATGCTGCTTTTGGGAGACATTATTAGGAAGCATTCTACTCATTTTCATTGTTACGCTGATGACACTCAGTTGTATTTATCCATCAATCGAGATGATCCCGGCCAGTTGGGTTAACTCCAGGGTTGTCTTCAGGATATCAAAACCTGGATGAACCACAGCTTTCTATTGTTGAATACAGATAAAACTGAAGTCATTGTTCTAGGCTCCAAGCATGCTAGAAATACTCTTTTTTAGCAAGATAATGACACTAGATGGCATTGCACTGGCTTATACATCTTCTGTTAGGAATCTTGGAGTTGTCTTTAACCAAGATGTGTCTTTCAACTCTCATATACAGCAAACCATAAAGACCACCTTTTTCCATCTGCGCAATATTTCTAAAATTAGGTCCATCCTGTCTCATAAAGATGCAGAAAAACTTGTCCACGCCTTTATGATCTCTAGACTTGACTGTTGTAACTCACTTTTATCAGGTTGCCCAAATAAGTCCATAAAGTTTCTCCCACTCATTCAGAATGCAGTTGCACGTATCCTTATGAGAACAGGGAGAAGAGCTCACATTACTCCAGTTTTAGCTTGGTTACATTGGCTCCCAATAAAATATAGAATTGAATTCAAGATATTACTCTTAACCTATAAAGCTCTTAATGGTATGACTCCTTCTTACCTGCAAGAACTCTTAGTTCCTTATCATCCAACCAGAGCTCTGCACTCCCAAAAATTCAAACTACTAGTGGTCCCCAAGGTATCCAGAAGTAGATTGGGAGGTAGAGCTTTCAGCTATCAAGCTCCTTCCTGTGGCACCATCTTTCCAGTTCAGTTCGGGAGGCAGACTCTCTTTATTCAAGAGCAAGTTGAAATCTTTTCTCTTTGATAAGGCCATTACTTAGAAATGCTGCCCCTGCCAGGCCTTCACTTGCATGTGCAGCCTAGCCACAGGCTTGGTACTGGACTGTTTGGCTTTGAATGTTGTATTTGTATGTTTGTTTTTGAATGTAGCTACTCAAACCAGCCAGTCGAGGAGGATGGCCGTCCTCTATGAGCTATGGCTCCGCCTGAGGTTTCTGCCCGTTAAAGGGATGTTTTTCCTTGCCTGTGTCACCGCAGTGCTTGCTCTTAGGGGTCTCTGGTGGGTTCTATAAACTAAGAGTGTGGCCGAAACCCACTCTTTTCTGTAAATTGCCTTGAGACAACCTGTGTTGTGATTTGACTTTATATAAATAAATTGATTTGAATTGAATTTAATTGTTTGAAGCTAGTAATTTCTCACCTGCCCTCTCTGTGTCTTGTTCTATCACCTCTGAGTCTTGGCCAGTCACAGAACTGAGACACCAGACGGTGGAGGAGTCTGTGGCTCTGGAAGGCCTGGTTCCAGCCCTGCATCCACGTTATGGACAGAGGGAGAATGCTGAACCAAAGCTGACGGCTGCGCCGACTAAGGAGAGTCCCCAGGCTTCAGCTATGAAGGATGCAGCGGCAGCAGGGGTCTTACCTCCTGTCACCATGCAGGGCAAGCAACCTGCCTGGGCCACATCCCTGAGGGGTCCTAGGACTACACTGACCACCATGCCTGCTGCAGGGGTCGCCACAGCAGAGTTGGAGCTGGATCTCCAGAGGGCAAGGCCCGAGACACCATCGCTTGGATCGACGGAGTCCTGGATGGCGGTGGGGCTTGAGCTCAGGCAAGTGCGTTCCTTCATTTTTCTTGTGTCTGTTTTGGAGAAATCTTGTCTGGCTCTTAGTGAGGATAGCCAGGTGCAGCTGCAGCTGCAATTACAAGATCACTAGGAGAAGATGGTGATGAGAGGTGGGGACGTTGAACCGGAGTGGCACAGCCGGGTTGTGAATGGACAGGAGATGGCAGAGCAGGCAGCACAAGGTGATAAACCAGGGTGTGATCTAGGAGGAATGGAGGTAGGAAGGGGGAAAGAGGAAGTTTGGAAGTAGGTGAAGTCTAAAAGAAGCAAACGTACACAAAAGGAAAGGCAATTAAGAGCATTATAAAGTGCTGATGAATCAGAAGATGATAAATCCCAGAATAATCAGAAGGAGTGTAAAGTAATCATTAAACTTTCTCAGGAAGGGGCATCATTTTGACAGTGGAACCCAATTAAGCTCACAAATGCAATTAATAAGTTACTTGGAGAAGTTTTAAATGCAAGAATCCTTCGTAGTGGTTTGTTTCTAGTTAAATGTAAAGATAGTGTTCAACAAGGAAAAGCAATCAGAGTAAATAAGATGGAGGGGGAAATGTTCAGTGCTCAGTATTGGAAGGAAATAAGGCAATGAGAGGAGTGATATCGGGCATTTCAACGGCTGTCTCAACTGATGAAATAATGAAATAATGAAAGGAAATTTCTAAGTGACCCCAAACTTTTGAACGGTAGTGTATGTGTATATATATATATATATATATATGCTGTATATACATAAGCATATATATATATATAGCTGTATAAACGTAAGCAGCTATATAGCATATATAACAGCTGTGTTATACCAGACTTCCACAGGGCTTCATTTTGTCACCAGGCATCTTTAATCAGGTGCTGAAGGAGTAGCTTCAGGGCTGTCCCCTCCCCCCAGGCATGGTTCTGGTACAGTATGTTGATGACATTTTAATAGCTGCATCAGATCCCGACAGTTGCCTTGAAGCCACAAAAAGCGTGATTTTAAGATTGTTTGAATGTGGATTTAAGGTGTCCAGACAGAAACTACAATGCGTTAGGCGCTATGTTTCTTTTCTGGGGCGAGTCATCACACCTGCTGGGTCTGGCCTATCACCAACACACAGAGACTCCATTCTTCATTATCCTAAACCGTTAAAGGTGAAGGATGTGCTTTCCTTTTTAGGACTCACAGGATTCGGCAGACATTACATCCCTCAATACAGTGAACGCACCACACCATTGAGAGCATTGGTGAATGAACAAGGCATGAGAAAGCTCACTGCTCCATTGAACTGGTCCCAAGAAGCAGAAGAGGCTTTCATTGAGCTAAAAAATGAACTCTCCCATGCAGCTGATCTGGCAGTTGTGGATTACAGCAGACGTTTTTATCTAGATGTTTCTGAAACAAAGCACACAGTAAATGGTGTTTTGTTTCAGAAAAAGGGGGGAGAGAGAAAGGTACTTCTCTATGTCAGTATAATGTTAGACCAAATGGAAAAAAGACATCCAGCATGCACAAGACACGCTGCAGGAGTGGCAAAAATTTTGCAAAAAACAGCTCATGTAGAGATGGGACATCCATTGACTGTTCTGACAACACACAGTGGAATGGGTTATGTAAATTAGGCAGCATTCACCATGACCTCACTCAGACAGACAAGGATGGAAAAAAATCCTATCAGCACCACACATTACATTCACACATGAAGGAATCAACATGACAGATAAAATGTTAGAAGGAGAACCTCATGAATGTGAAAAATGAGTCAGAGAAGATGCTAAGGTGAGAATAGACTTGACAGTGATACCATTAGAAGAGCCAGATGAAGTGCTATTTACGGATGGATATTGTTTCAGGCACCCCACTGAAGGCTTGAAAGCAGGATATGCAGTGGTAAAACAAAAAGGAAGTGAGTTTGAGGAAGTAGTAAGGGGAATAGTGCAAGAAAAACAGTCAGCTCAATTGGCAGAGCTAACAGCAATGATCAAAGCATTGGAATGGTCAGCAGGAAAGAGAATGACCATTTACACAGATTCAGCCTATGTTGTGGGAGCAATCCACGTGGAATTACCACAATGGATCAGAGCAGGATTTTTGACAGCCTCCCAGACGCCTGTCAAACATGAAGCAGAAATGAAAAAAATTAGCAGAAGCTATCATGCTGCCTCAGGAGGTGACAGTGGCCAAGTGCAAAGGCCATGACAATAAAACAGGAACCAATGTGGCCAAGGGAAATTGGAAAGCAGATAGAGCAGCCAAGCAGGCCACGGGGTATCAACCATTATTGATACTGATGCAGACAAGGAAGGAAGTACAGGAGATACTTCCTCAAGCTGATGTAAATATGTTAATAGAAGAACAAGGCAAGGCCTCTCCGGAAGAAAAAACAGTGTGGAAACAGAGAGGGGCTACAGAAAAGAAAGGTTGTGGAGAGCACAGGATGGGAGACCAGTCCTCCCCCCAGGACTCAAACCAGGTTTGCTACAGGAAGCACATGGGTTAGGACATGTAGGAGTGAAACAGATGGGCAGACATTTGAGTCACTGGTGGCATCCATTCCTCCCAGAGATGATTTGAAATTTTGTAAAGAGTTGTACAGTATGTGTCTCTCACAATCCAAAATCTACGTTAAAGCCTCACTAAGGTCAATTTCCACTCCCAGCATTGCCAGGTCAGGAGATAATCATAGATTACACTGACATGGTTGAGAAAATCAGAAGGTATAGATATCTCCTAGTCACAGTGGACACATTCACAGGATGGCCAGAAGCGTATCCTGCAAAGAAAGAAGATAGCCAAACAGTAATTAAATTTCTGATAAATCAGCACATCCCTACTCATGGGTTTCCCAAAAGAATCAGATCAGATAATGGGACACATTTCAAAAATCAGGACCTGCAAAAAGTGGAGAAAATGTTAGGTCTGAAGCATTCGTTTGGAACAGTTTATCATCCTCAGTCTCAGGGCAAAGTTGAGAGAATGAATCAAAACATCAAGGTGAGGCTCGCTAAGATCTGTAGCCAGACAGGAATGAACTGGTTAGATGCTTTGCCTACTGCCCTCTTGAGTGTTAGAAGTTCTGTTAACAGCATAACAGGTTTCACCCCCATGAACTTTTAACAGGTCGCCAGTTTCCGGGACCGGGAGCTGGGTTGCAGCTGTGTGAGGAAGAAGGGCCCAAGATGGGCTAAAAACCATTCTATGACCAACTAAGCGCTCTTGTGTCAGCTTCCTCACAACAGATACAGGAGAAAAAGGAGCCAGGAGGTGATTTGACTCCCACAGAACCAAACACGACAGAGTGGGTCCTCCTGAAGTGCATCAAAAGGAAGTGGTCGGAACCAAGGTGGACAGGACCATTTCAAGTGGTGGAAAGAACCTCACACGCAGTGAGGCTGAAAGGTAAAGAAAACATGGTATCACTGGAGCATGTGCACACCCGCTGAAGAACCAGGAAGAACATTGGACAACATCAGAAAAGACTTAAAGGACAGTAACCAGTGACTTTTTATATGATAAGAGTGTTTTGCTGTCATTTATTGCTTGAAAGTTTTATCATTTGCTTGCTAACTGGTATAATACTCATTATATAATCAATAAGTTGTGAATGTTGTGAGCGTAGGTGGAGAAATAAAAAATAGAGAGAGTATGAGAACAAAAGGCAAGGAGGTGGATGGTGGTGTGCATGGCATTAGGAGCCCTGATAGCCATAGGGGCCACAGTGGTCGTTATATTGACTCTTTTTGAGGTAATTGGACAGAGACCCCTACAGAGGAAAACAAGGGAGGCTCAGGTTCAGGATTATTGTCTTAAAACATACAGGGGGTTCGAGTTGAATTATGTCAAGGGTAGCACAACCACTCTCCAATTTGATTTGTGCAAAGTAATAAAATGTGGGACAAACGAAAATGGTTGGAGAGGATATGATCTCTATCTCTGTTCTGGTAATATAGTCCAGAGGAAGTGTGGTGAAGGAAAGAAGGCCCCACCCGGAGAATGGTGTGGGAAATATAACGGAGACTGGGGAAAAGTCAGGTAGTGGGCAGGGCCAAGTTGGACACCAACATTACTGAAAACCCAGGACCAACGCTGTTGGTGGGATAACATAATGTTCACTAGGACATTCGCCAAAACAGGCAACCCGATTATGTTATCCATATAGGCAACCAATGACACTCCATATTCGCATACTCCTAAGGCAGCGGCAGCATATTTCATACTGGGAGTATATCAGACGAGGAGTGATACAATGGGACTAACTAACTAACTAACTAACCTGCACTTATATAGCGCTTTTCTAGTCACAAAGACCACTCAAAGCGCTTTCACTAGTACTAACCCTCTACTCTAAGGGCCTATAGGAAACAGATATCTAGGGACAATTTAGAACGACCAATTAACCTAACATGCATGTCTTTGGATTGTGGGAGGAAACCGGAGCCCCCGGAGTAAACCCACACAGCACAGGGAGAACATGCAAACTCCATACAGAAAGGTTCCAACCCCTGCCAGCCTGGGGATTCGAACCAGGAACCTTCTAGCTGTAAGGCAACAGTGCTAACCACTGCACCACCGTGCTGCCCAAACGACGCTGACTACTAAAAATAAATTTACTGGACTCACGCCAGAATGGTACGAAAGCACCAGACAAGTCAAAGGTAACTCTGTGGGGCACACACATCCAGTCAGTGGTACAATCTAATGGTGTTGTTTCTTTAGATTATTCAAAATTTACTCCAACCGATGTAATACATATAGTGTCAGGAATGAAAAACACAAATTTATGGTTAGATTGGCTGTCAGAAACAGCCACAGCCATAGGCATGGAGGGATGTGTAGCATGCATGGCATTGAGGCCTGCATTGTACACAGCACCAGAATCAGAATCAGAATCAGAATCAGAATCAGATTTATTGCCATTGTTCATGTAATACACAAACTAGGAATTTGTCTCGGTGCCATGCTGCAACATTAAAACATAATGAGAAAGGGGGATAAACTAAAAAACTAAAGGACTAGAAACGTGCAATAAGTGTAGAAAAATAAGTAATAATAAGTAATAATAATAATAATAATACTAGTAATAATGAGTAGTACTAGTCAAGGCAGTTTTAAAAAATTAGCAAGTAGCAGATAATGTGAAGTACCACATAGTGCAGTCAATAATGCAACAGAAAAACAGTGATGAATGACATGAGTCTGGTTGAGCTGCTGTATATAGTGCACGAGAGTCAAAAGTCACTTAATGTTCAGCAGTCTGATGGCAGAGGGGAAAAAGCTGTTCATGTGCCGGGAGGTTTTAGTCCGAATGGACCGAAGCCTTCTACCTGAGGGGAGGGGGGCAAACAGCATGTGACCAGGATGTGAAGGATCGGCTATGATCCGGCCAGCACGCCTCCGGGTCCTGGAGATGTACAGGTCCTGGAGAGATGGGAGCTCGCAGCCTATCACCTTCTCAGCAGTGCGCACGACGCGCTGCAGCCTTAGTCTGTCCCTGGCAGTGGCTCCTGCATACCACACAGTTATGGAGGAGGTGAGGATGGACTCGATGATGGCCGTGTAGAACTGCACTAACATCTTGGTGGGTAGCTTGAGCTTCCTCAGCTGCCGCAGAAAGAACATCCTCTGCTGGGCCTTTTTGATGAGGGAGCTGATGGTTGGCTCCCATTTGAGGTCTCGGGTGATGGTGGTGCCCAAGAAGCGGAAGGAATCTGCAATGGTGATGGGAGAGCCTGTGATGGTGAGGGGAGGCAGGGGGGATGTGACTTTCCTGAAGTCCACAATCATCTCCGCTGTCTTCAGAGCATTCAGCTGCAGGTTGTTGTGGCTGCACCAGGACACCAGCTGGGCCACCTCTTCCCTGTAGGCGGACTCATCGCTGTTGGAGATGAGCCCGATGAGGGTGGTGTCGTTCGCAAACTTAATCAGCTTAACAGACTGGTGGGAGGAGGTGCAGGAGTTGGTATAAAGGGAGAAGAGTAGGGGGGAAAGTACACAGCCCTGGGGTGATCCAATGCTGATGCTAACAGAGTCTGAGACAGACTTCCCCAGCCACACATGCTGTCTCCGGTCCGTCAGGAAGTCGGTGATCCACCTGCAGAGGGAGTCAGGCACGTTGAGCAGGGACAGCTTGTCCTGGAGCAGATCGGGGCGGATGGTGTTGAATGCGGAGCTGAAGTCCACAAACAGAATCCTGGCGTAGGTTCCCGGAGAGTCCAGGTGCTGCAGGATGGAGTGGAGGGCCAGGTTGACTGCGTCGTCCACAGACGACGTCCACCAGCACCCCTTCACCCTAACGACACCCAAGGATTTCAGTGTATGATAGATTTGTTTTCAGACTTGAAGACTGCAAACTGTTCTTCATATCACACAATCTATCCACCCATAGCCAATACAACAACTCCACCAAATTTCACACCAATAAAGGTTAACTACACTTGTTTTCAAAACAATGCCACCAAGGATGGGACAAACAAAATTGTAGGATGGCTGGATCCCACATGGTGAATACACACAGTGGAGGCAGGAAATCTCAGTCTGACATGGGCTAGGGCTGACTTGTACTGGTATTGTGGAGGATCTGGACAGAGGGTGAAATTATACAGGGCCTGGAAGGGAAGACACGCCCTGGTGGGGTTATTCCTACGAGTCACTCTGATGGGGTATCAGAATAACCCCCAAAATAAGATCAGAAGCAGGGTGAGGAGAAGTGCTATTAATGATCATTTTGATTTGACCAAAAACTCCCCCACTTACGTATATAGATGCTATAGATGTGCCCCGAGGAGTCCCTGATGAATACAAATTGGCAGACCAGATTGCAGATGGGCTTGCTTCATTACCAGGGTTTAGCGTACTATTTCCCATTGTCCCAAGCAAGAATGTGGACCGTATAAACTATGTTTATTATAATGCACTCAGATTGGCCAATTTAACCCGTGATGCTGTGGAAGGACTTGCTGAACAGCTAGCAGCCACGTCCCTCATGGCTTTTCAGAATAGGATGGCCTTGGATGGGCTCCTGGCAGAGAAGGGTGGGGTCTGTGCTATGTTTCAGGATAGTTGCTGCAGTTTTATCCTGAACCACATAGCTCCAGACGGAAGTGTAACTAGGGCATTAGGATTACGTACTCTCTCCAAGGAAATGCATGAAAATGCGGGAATAAATAACCCACTTGAGGGGTGGTTAAACAATACTTTGGGGAAATGGAAAACTGCTATTGTATCAATCATTATATTGCTTATCAGCATTATTGCCATTTTCGCTTTGTGTGGCTGCTGTTGCATTCCATGTATTAGATCTCTTTGTGTCAGGATCATTTCCACAGCGGTGGAAGGGAAGCAACCCCCACCTTACCAGATGTCATTGTTAACCCCGGACGGGGTAGCCACACTGGGGATGGAGGATGAGGAGGATGTCAAGAGATAACTTTGTTGTAAACCAGGATAACCCCAGTGCCTGGTGGTATTGGTCTCAGGGAGCTGAGACCAAAAGGGGGAAATTGATGGGTAAAAGCAGATATATGTTCATGAATAATGTATTGTGTGACTCAAAATGCTGTTCTGTGCTTTTGCCTAGGCAACAAGATATTATGAGTGGAAAATAGTTGTAGCTGAATGTGCCCTTTGTGCAAACTCTGAGACATGAAAATAGGTGCAAAGAGGAATGGCAGAAGTGCATAACTGAAATTGCACCTCAAGTCAGTATGACAGGAAATGGAGCGCGAGACAGTTGAGTACGTGCAGGAGAACAAAGGACCAGATGTTCCGAGGAGGAGCCATGTGACCGTGCATGAGAGGATGCAGTGGGGGAGCATCGGGTGGAGCAGTGCTTATGAACTCATAAATATACTGGGTCAGGGAAAGTTCTAGTCAGTCTGGTGTTGGACTCAGATAACCTCTGTTGTTGTCAGGGAAAGGGACCACAGACCCAGCGCTGTAATTGTTATATTCAACCTGTTTAAATAAATATACATCTTCTAAGACCTAACTACTCCTCTCCTTTCTTGATCAACGAACTCGGGTGGAACACCTACACGCATATGGTCATCTTTGATGGGTAAAATTAGGTGGTTCCTTTAGTATCTAAAGACTTTTCAGCAAGCAACGGGGTGAAACAAGGGTGTGTGCAGGTGCCTACACTCTTCTTGCTATATCTGGCAGCCATGCTTGAGGTGGCCTTAAAAGACACTTCAGAAGGAGTATCCATTCAAACAAGGAAAGAAGCAGACTTGTTCAATGTGGCACAGTTTAAAGCCAATAGTATGACCGATAATGGTAGTAAGAGAAATGCTCTTTGCCGATGACAGTGCTCTAGTTGCACACAGTGCGGAAGACATGCAATCTTTAGTGGAGAAATTTGCAAGAGCAGCTAGCCAATTCAGCCTCCAAATCAACATCAAGAAGATAGAGTGCCTTTATCAACCACCAAAGTTCCAGTTATCAACATCACTACCAGAAGAGATCAGCATTGGTACAGAGCCGCAAGTCAAGTGCAAGGCTTTCAAGTATCTAGGGAGCACTGTTTCAGAGAATGCTAGGCTGGAGGATGAACTATCACTCAGAATGGGAAGAGCGAGCGCTGTGTTTGGAAGCTTGAGGGAGAGACTGTGGAACACTCGACATGTGTCTATCCGTGTGAAATGCAAAGTGTACAGAGAGACAGTACTGGCTACTCTATTGTACAGTGCTGAAACTTGGACTGTCTACACAGTGCAGGTAAAGAAACTCCACGCGTACATGATGAGACACCTTCGAGCCATAGTGAACATCTCATGGAAAGACAAGATAACCAACATAGAAGTGTTGAAACGAGCTGGTCTACCATCAATGGAGAACATGCTAATACAAATGAACCTGAGATGGCTAGGACATGTTGAGAGGATGGACCACCAGCATCTCCCTCGGCAATTACTCTACTCACAGATATGCGAGGGCAAATGCAATCAGGGTAGACCAAGGCTCAGATTTAAAGACACTGTAAAAAAAAACTTGAAGACCGAGTGGTGATGTCAAAGATCAAAGACAGGTTTCACCATGATTACTGTTGCCATGGTAACAGTAACTTTCTATGAGCATGCACAGGTATTGGGCATGCACAGGTATGCACTTCATCTTCTTCTTCTTCTAGATTTGATTGGTGGTTGGCAACAAGCTTGCAGGTGCATTACCGCAACTGACTTGATTATCATCACTCTATATCTTTCACAGGTATGCACTAGTCATAATCACTCTATACAAAATTCAAGAAATCTGTGTGTGTGTGTGTGTGTGTGTGTGTGTGTGTGTGTGTGTGTGTGTGTCTGTCTGTCTGTCTGTCTGTCTGTCTGTCTGTCTGTCACAATCACACCGGAGTTTGCTGGGGTGTGAGAGATAGTAATAAGTAATGCTTTGTGTCCTGTATGTTTATGTCTCATACATGCTTTGTAAACTGTATGTTAATGTCTCATACCCTGGGTCTCAGAGGTGGGAATAAAGACGTATAAAGGTGATCTCCAAGAGACCCCGGGCAGTCTGTTTCTGTGTTGGAGGTTGAATAAAGTTCTGTGTCATTCAGCTCACTGTTACATTTGATTCCATCTTCCACAGTGGTGCCCTTAAGATGTGAAATGGAGAATGAGCCAAGCAATTCTGGGAGCACACCAGTGTGGCGTGCGCTGTCACCGTCAAGCTCCCAGACTTTTGGCTCCACAATCTGACCTCTCGGTTTTTCCATGTGGAAGCCCAGTTCACACTCCGCGGGATCTCCATGAACAACACTAGATACCATCATGTGGTAGCTGCGCTGGACGTGTGCATCACACAGCAAGTAATGAGCCTGCTCCAAGAACCACCAGCCCAGGATAAATATGACATGCTCAAGCAGATGCTGCTTCAACGTTACACCCTGCCGGACGGGGAGAGAGTAGTAAAACTCCTCACACGCTCAGAATAAGGTGACAAATCAGCTTTGGACCTTATGGAAAGAATGCTCACGCTGATGGGGAAGGACAACGGCTCCTTCCTTTTCACCCACCTCTTCCTCAGGAACCTATCACATACAGCGAGGGCGATCCTCGCTAACTCACCACTGCTGGCAACCAAGAACTACCGTGCATTGGCGCAAGAGGCAGACAGCATTATCCTGGTGAACAAGGCTCTCAGCATGCATGCAGTGACTCCGGAATCCACGAAGGAATCCAGCGAGGTCAAGGAACCATTGGTCGTGGCCGGGACAGCCACCAGGAGACACAGGAACGGGACGGTCTGTTTCTATCATCGCCCTTTTGGCTTGAATGCACAATGTTGTCTGCCACTGTGCCAATTCAAGAAGACGGGAAACGTCACAGCCAGCCTTCAGTAGCAGCTGTGACCACTGGCGACAGTAACAAGCTGCTTCTCATCACGGACACATGTTCTGGGAGGCATTTTTTGGTGGACTTTGGCTCCCAGAAGAGCTTCGTTCTGCCAGTCAGCGCGGACAGGCTGGCAGAAGGCAGCTGCCCCGAGCTTATGGCCCCCAACGGATCCCACATCAGGACGTTTGGCAAAAGGATGCTGACAGTATGTTTACACAGACGCAATTACCAGTGGGACTTTGTGGTAGCTGCATGTTCGGTCCCCATTTTAGGTGCTGATTTCTTATGTGCTTATGGACTGCTAGTTGATGTTGCAAACACATGTTTGGTGGATGCTGTCCATTTTTCCTCTTTGCCCTGCACAGCTCCGAGAGTTGGGCAACCAACACATGTTAATGTTGTAGCTCCAGGTGTAAGTACCAGCCTTTGCTTTCCGAGTTCCCAGCACTCACAGTTCCCACCTTTTCTGCTATGGTAACCAAGCATGGGGTCAAGCATTTCATCACAACAAAAGGTCTGCCGGCGTTCACACGCCCTAGTTGCCTAAATGCAGTTAAACTAGCAAGCGTGCAAGAGGATTTTGCTAACGTAGTGCGATTAGGCATCACTAGGCGTTCCAACAGCCCGTGGGTATCTCCACTGCACGTGGTGCCAAAGGCCAATGGGTCATGGCGGCCATGCAGCGATTTCTGCCGCTTGAACAATGCCACGGAACGTGACCGGTATCCCATCCCACACATCCAAGATTTTTTCGTGCACCTAGCTGGGACACGCATTTTTTCAAAAGTGGACCTGGTCCGCGGTCATCACCAGGTCCTAGTGCGCGCTGAAGACGTTCCCAAAACAGTGGTAATAACTTCTTTTGTCCTTTTTGAGTTTTTACGCATGCCGTTTGGGTTAAAGGGCGCAGTGCAAATGTTCCAAAGAATGATGGACGCGGTGTTCCGTGTCCTGCCATTCGTTTTTGTCTACTTACATGACATTTTGGTGGCTAGCATGTCAGAGGAGGAGCACCTCGCCCATCTCAAAGAAGTCTTCCATTGGTTGGAAGTGCACGGGCTAATTGTTAACCCGGCCAAGTGCCAGTTTGGAATGCCAGTGATTGTTTTTTGGGGCCCACTGCATCTCGCTGGAGGGCGCGATTCCGCTGCCAAATAAAGTGCATGTAGTGTCAGATTTTCCACATCCACAGGCCCTGATGGTGCAACAGGAATTTTTGGGAATGGTCAAGTTTTACAACGATTTCTTCCCCCAGTCAGCCCAGCTGCTGCAACCACTGTACGGCGTGCTCAAAAAAAAAGAAGCACGCGGAAAATATCGACTGCACCCCGAGCGGGTCCAGGCTTTCACAAACACCAAAACAGTGCTCGCTAACGCGGCTTTACTAGCCCACCCCACCCTGTCAGTGTGGATAGCACTCACCACAGACATGTCTGACTTTGCAATAGAAGCAGTAGTGGACCAGTATGTCTACGGGTCGTGACAGCCACTTGTGTTGTTTAGCTGTACTTTGTGCAACAATGAACGCAAATATAGCACATTTGACCAAGAATTGTTGGCTCTTCACCTGGCTATGTGCCATTTCCAGTTTTGGCTGGAGGGGTGCAAGTTCACCACATTTGTTGATCATCAGCCACTAACGTATGCAACGTCCAAAGTCTCAGAACCATGGTCGGCTCGGCAATAATGGCATTTGACCATGATTTCGGAATTCACTCCTGACATTTAACCCGTAGACGGTAAGCTTAATGTTGTGGCTGACTGCCTGTCACCCGTGTTAGTTTCCCCGGTCTACATGGGAATAGATTTACTCACCATGGCCGTGAAGCAAAGCGGGGATGCAAGACATTTGTGCGCTCCAGTGTGCGCCTATTGGGTTAAACTGGAGAACAGGGTGGTTGAAGAAGGGTGCCCCCCTTTGCTCTGCAATGTCTGCACCGGCTGCCCCCGTCTGGTGGTTCTGAGCTCTTGGTGCTGCCACATTTTTGAGTCTGTCCACTACCTTTCACATCCCGGTGTACACGCCTTGGTTAAACTGATGGGGGTGAAATTTGTCTGGCCTCGCCTACGCAGGGATGTGAAAGAATGGACTGCATTGTGTGTCACGTGCCAACAAGCCAAAGTTCACAAACACACCAAAGCCCTCCTCTATTATGATCCTCTGCTGACTCTGTCCGCACTCGGGTTGTCCAGTAGTTCTCCGTTCTCTACTCTGGTTTACCACAGGGCCTTCTGGCTCTTATTGTGACAGCGTCTCGGTGGGGCTTCTGGCTGTCAGAGCTGCACTCCGCTGGGATGACTGGTAATCAATCAGCTGATGACATTCTCATCAGCTGAGTAGTCTGAAGCCCTATTTAAGGGAACAGTTCAGGTTACTCTGGGCTGCGACCTCGTTGAACATTCCTCGGTTAAACCCCGTCTAAGGATTCTGGAGTTTTCTTCCCTCAGTAAGTGTTTCCCTCTTAGTCTGTTTCTCAGTGTTCTGTTCTCTTGTAATCTATAATTTGGCACCCAAGTGTATGTTCGCATTTTTGCCCCACGTGGCTTATTATTTTGTACTGTTACCTTGTGTAATAAAATATGCAAACTCATCGGCTGGCTCTCAGCGTCTCATTGATGGCTTGTGAGGGCCATCGTTGACATCCTAGAGTCGTTTCAAATTCCAGTTAGGAGGTTCAACCACATCCACATGGATTTGGTGGGCCCCCTTCTGCCATCGCGAGGGTTCACACACCTTTTGACAATCGTGGACCACACCACGTGTTGACCTGAAGTGGTCCCGCCGGTGTCCACCACGTCCACTGAGGTCGCTCGTGCGTTTTTGTTGGCTTGGGTTGCACGGTTCAGATCCCAATTGGACATCACTTCTGACAGGGGTCTGCGATTCATTTCAGAGCTCTGGTCCGTGATGGCCGATAGCCTAGGGGTCAAAATCCACCAAAACACTGCGTACAACCCCCAGGCTAACGGGTTATGTGAATGCTTTTACAGGTCACTTAAAGCAGCGCTCAGAGCCTCACACACGGATGCAAATTGGGGCAACCACCTTCCTTGCATTCTATTAGGGTTGCACTCCACGTCTAAGGAGGATCTGGCAACCTCCCTGGCTGAACTTGTTTTTTTCTCAGCCTTTGCGGATCGCTGGACAATTTTTCCCGAAGAACCCAGCACTCGGGACCGATCTGCCGGTGCAGCTTTTTTATAGTGCAGGGGCTGTTAACGTGCCGGGCCTGGCCCACCATTGTTACCGCACCTTCATTCCAAAGAGCTTACAGAGCGACAAGTTTGTTTTTGTCAGGCACGATGCACACAGAGCCCTGCTGCGTCTGCTGTATGATGGCCCATTCAGAATGCTGGAAACTGGGACAAAACACTTTGTGTTAGACTTTGCCAAAGCTCCTCGGCACGGACGGCCACCTACGGTGGCTCTGCAAGTTGGTGTACCCCCCACAGAGAACTGTGCTCACAAACCTCACTCTGCTCCCTCCCCACCCTCTTCCCCTCCGCCGACCAACATTTTCTCCCACACACCTCACTAGGAGGGCACTTCGACCGGACCGGCAGTTCCCCGCTACAGCCGCTATGGGCTCCGGCTCAAGCCCAAAGGACCAAAGGGTTCGGGCCCTTTCTAGGTGTTCGAGAGTTGGGGGGGCTGTGTGGTGGCACATAATATGGAGCACTCCACCCATAACTGGAGGTCAGGAAGGGCAGGAGATAAGAGAAATGAATGATGAAGAGGGGAGAGGAGGCAGGAAGACAAGCCGTGGCACTGGAGGATTTTAGATATAACAGAGAGGAGCTGTCACCCCCCGCTGTGACAGGAATCACACCGGAGTTTGCCGAGGTGTGATAGATGGTAATAAGTAATGCTTTGTGTCTTGTTTGTTAATGTCTCATACATGCGTTGTGTACTGTATGTTAATGTCTCATACCCTGGGTCTCAGAGGCATGAATAAAGATGTATAAAGGTGATCGTCTAGAGACCCTGGCAGTCTGTTTCTGTGTTGGAGGTTGAATAAAGTTATGTGTCGTTCAGCTCACTGTCTCGTCTGATTCCATCCTCCACATTACAATTATTTTTCAATCACATTTGCAGTGATGTAGATTTTAAACTGAAAATATAAAAACAATTAAAAATAAAAATGTTAAATTTTAATATCCTCTGATTTACTCGGGTTCAAAGGTCAGTAACGTGCGCATGACAAATTTCAGCATTTGGTGAGATAAGCTTGTGGGGGACGCGATGATGAGGAGTTAAATATGGATTCTACCTGCAAAAACACGGCAGAAAAAAGAAAGAAAACTTAACATTTTCATAGCAAATGTGAGGAAGAGTTCTCTTTTACTACTGTGAAAGAAAAATGTGTTTCTCATTTGCGGGGTGACTGTGGTAACAGCAAAGTGAAACAACGCTGAAAGACACTTCTGTACCTGTCATGAAAGCTACCGTGCTAACTATCCACCGTGCAGTGCACTGCGGCAGAGAAAGTCTGGGAGTTAAAAGCAACTTTGGGCAAACAGCAATCTTTTTCACAAGGCCACTGAAAAATTCCCAAAAAACAACCAAAGCCTCATTTAGAGCTACACAGTTTTTGATCAAGAAGAAGAAGACCTTTACAGACGGGGAGGTTTTCAAAGAAGCAATTGTAGGAATCGTGAAATGATGACACTGGATGATTTCTCAGTATTGGTTTAATTCCATCTCAAGTCCCACAGCTCCTTCTCTCAGTCAGGGAATAAGAGAGTGAGCTGTGGTAAACCACATACATTTATACTTCCACATCAAACACAGAATCACATCCATATTTAATCCCTCCATTGTCCTCTCGACTCCTCTGTCTGACCCCAGGAGGTCAGACAGTCCTTTCAGGTTCACTCTCCAGGTCTTCTCACTTCTTCCCAGGTTCGCAGGTGGTCCAGACTCATTGTCCATTTGAGGCGTGATGTCAATACACACCACGAGTTCAAAGTTCTTTAATGTTTGGGTCTCTGCCAAGGAATATGTGAGCTACCTAATGTTACGCCACATCACTCCCCCCGAAACGCCCAAGAATGGACACACACCAACATTACTCTAACAGTTATACACATTATGTCAAGAATGGACACACACACCAACATCACTCTAAGAGCTGTACCATTATGTCAACCCCCCCCTTTGCAGGACCTACAGCACAATCTACACGGGTTGATCAAAAATACACATCACTCTGCCCGTTGCCTAGGCTTCAATCTCCTCCCGAATCTGCTGTACGCAGGTTTCGCAGCCTGTGTTGTGCCGTCCTGCGGCGCACCTGTGGAATGAGGGGGAGAAGGGTTATTTGTCCCCTGCGGGGAAACCAGGGGCCATTCCCTGGGAGGTCTGCCGCGTCGAGGCGCCCCCGCCGGTCATACAGGTTCATCACGTAACACAAAAGCAGGCTTTAATCTGTCAACACTGATTGTTTCTTTCCTGCCCCCCAAATCTAGCACAAAACATTTTTCCCCGGTTTCCAGCACTCGAAATGGACCGTCGTAAGGTGGGCGGAGGCTGTGACGCTGGGCGTCATGCCTGACAAAAACAAACTCTGCGTTTTGCAAAGCCTTGGGAACAAAAACCCGTGGAAAAGTGTAATGAGCGGGGCCCGGGAGCAGAAATGCTCCCGGGCCACTTAGAGGTCCCCGCACCGGGGGGCGCTCTGGTGCCGCATGGGCTGGCAGGAATTCTCCTGGCAGCCTGAGAGGTTGAGAAAAAACTAATTCAGCAGGTGAGGCATCTAAATCCTCTTTGGGTGCCGAACGCAACCCCAATAAAACCCATGGTAGTTTGTTTACCCAATCTGCATCCGTGAGCGACGCTCTGAGGGCTGCCTTCAATGACCTGTGAAAACGCTCGCATAAACCGTTGGCCTGTGGGTGATAAGCGGTGGTGCGATGGGCTGTCGCTCCTAAGCTGCTGGCCATTGCTGACCACAGCTCTGACACGAATTGCGGACCCCTATCGGATGTAATGTCTGACGGGACTCCGAACCGCGCTACCCAGGCTGTTAAAAAAGCACAAGCCACCTCTGCTGCTGTGGTCGATTGCAATGGGACTACTTCCAGCCAATGTGTGGTCCGATCCACCATTGTCAGGAGATGTGTGAACCCTTGCGACGGCGGCAGGGGTCCCACTAGATCTACGTGCACATGATCGAACCTCTTAGCCGGAATGTGGAAAGGTTCTAAAGGAGCCTTCGTGTGCCTGTGAACTTTGGCCCACTGGCAAGCCATGCAGGCTTTCGCCCACTCCTTCATGTGCTTGCGCAGGCTCGGCCAAACAAACTTCTCCGCTACCATTTTCACCAAAGCGCGTACTCCCGGGTGCGCAAGGGAGTGCACCGCGTCAAAAACGCGACGGCGCCACGTGGCCGGTACCACTGGGCGCAGTCGCCCGGTGGATACATCGCAGATTAGCGGGGGTGAACCGGTTTGTAAACTTATGCTCTCCAGCCTTAACCCTGTTGGTCCAGACAGGAACGCGCGCACGTCTGTGTCTTCGCTCTGCTCCGCTGCCATGGCTGCGTAATCTATCCCCACGTGCACCGGAGCTGCGTGCGCGTCCGCGCTGTTACCTCGCTCCACGTCTGCGGCATTACAGTCCCCATCCGCGCGGACAGGCGCTGTTACCGCTCGTGAGAGGCAGTCTGCTACTACATTAAGTTTACCAGCTACGTGCTGTATATCGGTGGTGAATTCTGAAATTGCGGCCAGCTGCCTCTGCTGTCGGCCTGACCACGGTTCTGAGATTTTGGACATTGCAAAAGTGAGCGGTTTGTGGTCGACAAATGCGGTGAAACGCCGCCCTTCCAACCAGAACTGAAAATGGCGAATGGCCAGGTGGAGCGCTAGCAGTTCCCTGTCAAACGCGCTATATTTCCGCTCCGCATCGCGTAGGGACCTGCTGAAAAAAGCGAGTGGCTGCCAAACCTCGGCAACCTGCTGTTCTACAACGGCTCCTATGGCCACCTCTGACGCGTCTGTGGTTAGTGCTATTCGGGCTGCTGGGTCTAGGTGAGCCAGCAGTGCTGCATCTGCCAGTGCTTTTTTAACCTCAGTGAATGCGCGCTCCCGCTCTGGGGACCACTCAATCACATTGGAGGGCTTCTGTTTTTTTAGCGCGGCGTACAACGGTTGCATGAGCTGCGCCGCGTGGGGTATGAAACGGTTGTAAAAATTTACGATACCTAAAAATTCTTGCAACGCTTTTACCGTTTGTGGCTGGGGAAACTCAGCCACTGCGCGTACTTTGGACGGCAGCGGGACTGCTCCCTCTGGGGAGACGCGGTGTCCTAAAAAATCGATCTGCGCTGCACCAAAATGGCACTTGGCCGGGTTGATTATCAACCCATGCGCTCCCAACCTCTGAAAAACTGTCATAAGGTGACTTTCGTGTTCCTCCTCAGAGGCGCTGGCGACCAAAATATCGTCTAAGTAGACAAAAACAAAAGGGAGGTCGCGCAACACGGCATCCATCATGCGTTGGAAGGTTTGCGCGGCGCCTTTAAGGCCAAAAGGCATGCGTAAAAACTCAAAAAGCCAGAACGGGGTTATTACCACTGTCTTGGGAATGTCCTCAGGTTGGACCGGGTCCTGATGATAACCGCGGACCAGGTCTATTTTAGAAAAAATACGCGCCTTGGCCAGATGCACCGAAAAATCTTGGATATGCGGAATTGGGTAGCGGTCCTGCGCTGTGGCATTGTTTAACCTGCGATAATCACCACAAGGTCTCCACGAGCCGTCAGCCTTAGGCACCATATGCAGGGGGGAAGCCCAGGCGCTCTTCGAGCGGCGAATTATGCCCAACCTTTCCAGGTTGGCGAACTCCTCACACACAATGGAGAGCTTAGCTGCATCCAAGCGCCGAGCCTTCGCAAAAACTGGTGGGCCACTTGTGGTTATAAAGTGCTCCACCCCGTGCTTCGCCACCTTAGCTGAAAACGTGGGAACTGTGAGTGCTGGAAACTGGTTTAGGAGAGTGTGAAACTTATCTCCTGCTGTGGCGACGTTGGTCTGTACTGGCGGCGGGGACACTCGGGCTGCACAAGGGATGGAACAAAAAGAGAGTGCATTAACCAAGCATCTATTAACCAGATCTACCAACAAGCCGTGTGAGCACAAAAAGTCAGCGCCTAGCATGCTGAAACTCACCGCCGCTACTATGAAGGTCCATTCATAGATGCGGCCGTGCAAGGACAGGCGCAGAGTCCTTTCGCCAAAAGTCTTGATCGAGGAGCCGTTTGCGGCCGTTGCCCCGTCTCCACGGGGGCCGGCCACCTGGTCCGTGTAGGTTGCGGTGATGAAACTCCTCTGTGCTCCGGTGTCAACGAGGAATTGCCGTCCGGAGCTCGCGTCTGTCAGGTACAGCAGCTTGTTCTGTTCACCGAGGGTCGAAGCTGCTAACGACCCCCGGCTCGTGCGTTTCCCTGCTTCTTGAAGCTGCATGGTGGAATGCATCTGTGTGCCTTGTGCGCGAAGCGTCGATGGTAGAAACAGAGCTCGTCCCCTCCTCTGCTTCGGGACCGCGCCGCTGCTGTCGTCGCTGGGGTTGCTTCTGCTGCCACTGGTTCTCCCCCGCCCTCGGCTGCTGCGCCGAGGTCTGCTGTTGCCACTGAAGTCTCCTGCTCGCCGCAGGCGTCGAGGAGCCGCTCCGCTTCCATGGCCAGCGCGCGGAAATCCTGCTGGTTCACACACCTCATGCTGGACAGGGAACCCCTCATGTGTGCTGGAAGGGTCCTCAAGAAGATGTGTTTAAATAGAAACGCATCATTGTCTGCCCCGATCATCTGCAGCATGTCCTCCATGAGGACGGTCGGCCTGCGTCCTCCTCTGTCGCGCAGGTCCAGAAGTGTTCTGGCCCTCACCTCGGCTGATGGCACAAAACTCCGGATGAGGGAGGCTTTCAGGGCGTCGTATTTGCCAGCAGCGGGCGGCTGCTGCACCAGGCTCCGCACACACCGGGCTGTGCGGCTGTCGAGTCTTGCGATGACATTGTGGAACTTGATGTCATCTGCTGATACCCCGTTGAGCACGAACCGCGATTCCACGTGCTGGAACCATGAGTGCGGGTCCTCTTGCCAGAACTCAGGGAGTTTAACTGAGTTTACGCCCGTGCAGGCGGTCTCCAGTGAATCCGGGTCGGAGAGACGATCTCCGAGCCTTTCCATATGTCTCACGTGTGGGTCACCAATGTAGGAATCGTGAAATGATGACACTGGATGATTTCTCAGTATTGGTTTAATTCCATCTCACGTCCCACAGCTCCTTCTCTCAGTCAGGGAATAAGAGAGTGAGCTGCGGTAAACCACATACATTTATTCTTCCACATCAAACACAGAATCACATCCACATTTAATCCCTCCATTGTCCTCTCGGCTCCTCTGTCTGACCCCAGGAGGTCAGACAGTCCTTTCAGGTTCACTCTCCAGGTCTTCTCACTTCTTCCCCAGTTCGCAGGTGGTCCAGACTCATTGTCCATTTGAGGCGTGATGTCAATACACACCGCGAGTTCAAAGTTCTTCAATGTTTGGGTCTCTGCCAAGGAATATGTGAGCTACCTAATGTTACGCCACACAATGATGATAGTTGCAAACACTGTATTTAAAGACACAAAGAATGGAACTGATTCTTCTTCTTCTTTTAGAATTGATTGGTGGTTGGCAACCAGCTTACAGGTGCATTTCCGTCACTGACTTGATTATCATCACTCAATATCTTTGTATCAGGAGTTCTTATAAGGAGTTCTGAACAACTCCTTATGTGTGAAAAAATTATCTGTCCTTGGACTGTGTGTCATCTCCGCTCTCTCCGATGTGCAAATGGGGGCAAATACAATACAAATACCTCCGGTCCCCCAACTCAAAATTAAGGCAGGCTCTTGCGAAGTGGTGGAGCAGACCACACTTCCCACAACACTTCCCCTTCACAGGGCACTCCCTGACTTTGTAGTGGTGCCTGGTGGATCCACAGCCATAGCATCTCAGCATCCCCGGGGTGGACCTAATCTTCACAACGGAGGCATATTCGTTGTCACTCTCGTTGTCAGGATCCATGTCCAGTGCCTTCCACTGTTTTCCATTCCCTGGAAGGTTTTCAGTTTCACTGAAATTCTTCATTATCATTTCCACTGCCTCGTGTTGCGCAAGATGGCGCCCACAGTGGTTGCCATGGTGCTTCGCTGCGCCCTTTGTTTGTTTTTGTTTGTCAATTGTGTGTCTTCCAGCTCTTGTACCCGTGAAGAGCTTCTAAATATCAGGACTTTCACTCAAACGGACCTACTCCCAGTTTTTTTAGCTCCTGCCGCCGATCTGGTTCCTTGTTTGGCTCGAAAAGTGAGACGGCGAAAGAGAGGAAGACGAGCGGGCGCTCTCGTCCGGCTCTGCAGGAGAGGCACGCGCAAGGCTTTGCCTGGCATATTTCTGTCCAATGCCAATTCTCCCTCTAACAAGGTAGATGAACTGAGACTGCTGATGCGTTTTAAGGACCTCTCTTCCTCGGCTGCCCTCTGTTTTACCGAGACCTGGCTCAGGGAAAACACACCGGACAGCGCGCTGCGCCTCGAGGGATTTCAGCTGTTTCGTGCTGATCGAGACACAGAGCTCTCCGGTAAATCCTCAGGAGGAGGAGTCTGCTTCTACATCAACAGCAGCTGGTGCTCTGATGTAACGGTGATTTCCAAACACTGTTCTCCCGCCCTGGAATTTCTTTTTATTAACTGCAAGCCATTTTATTCCCCGCGGGAGTTCGCCTCATTCATCCTCGTCGCTGTGTACGTCCCTCCCGACGCGGACACGCGCGAAGCTCAGCGCATGCTCGCAGATCACATCCAACACACGGAGCGGATTTTTCCAGACTCTCTGGTTATTGTGATTGGTGACTTTAACCAGAGCAATCTGAGCCACGATCTCCCCCGCTACAAACAGTTTATTAAATGCCCCACCAGAGGAATAAACACGCTGGATCACTGTTACACTACAGTTAAGGAGGTGTATCACGCTGTTCCCCGCGCTGCGCTCGGACTATCTGATCACGTGATGATCCACCTCATTCCCACATACAGACAGAGATTGAAGCTCACTAAACCTGTTGTGAGCACTACGAAGAAATGGACCAGTGAAGCTGAGGAGAAGCTGGAAACGTGCATGGAAATAACTGATTGGGGCATGTTTAAAGGAGCCACGCATGATCTGGATGAGTACACGGACACTGTGAACTCATATATCCACTTTTGTGAGGAGAGCATTCTTCCATCACGGAGGGTGAGGTACCAGGGTGAGGTACTCTAATGATAAGCCCTGGTTCACTGCTAAGCTCAGACAGATCAGGAAGGAGAAGGAAGCAGCGCTGAAAAGTGGAGACAGGGACTGCTACAGGGAGGTTAAATATCGGTTTAACAGAGAGCTGAGGAGAGCTAAATCTGTGTATTCTGAGAGACTCCAGCAGCAGTTTACTGCTAATGACTCGGCTTCTGTGTGGAGAGGACTGAGGCAAATTACCAACTATCGGTCTCAGGCTCCTAAAGGTCAGGATGACAAAGCCCTTTGTCAAAGACTGTCCCAACACTATGCCCGTTTTGACACCTCGTCAGCTGTGTCCAACTCCCCCCCTCCCTCCAGCTCCACAGCCTCAACGATCCCTACTTCATCAAAGGCGCCCCCCCCTCCTCCCCCCCTGCCCTTGTCATCAGTGAGCAGGACGTGCTCAAACAGTTCTCCAGACTGAATCCGCGCAAGGCCCCCGGTCCGGACGACGTGTCTCCCTCCACCCTGAGACACTGTGCGAAAGAGCTGGCTCCTGTCTTCACAGACATTTTTAACACCTCCCTTAAGCTATGCCACGTGCCGTCCTGCCTCAAATCCTCCACCATCATCCCTGTTCCCAAGAAGCCACGGATCACTGGACTTAACGACTACAGACCTGTAGCGCTCACCTCTGTAGTCATGAAGTCCTTTGAGCGCCTGGTCCTGCCCCACCTCAAGTCCATCACCACCCCCCTCCTGGACCCGCTGCAGTTTGCCTACCGAGCCAATAGGTCTGTAGACGACGCAGTCAACCTGGCCCTCCACTCCATCCTGCAGCACCTGGACTCCCCGGGAACCTATGCCAGGATCCTGTTTGTGGACTTCAGCTCCGCATTCAACACCATCCGCCCTGCTCTGCTCCGGGACAAGCTGTCCCTGCTCAACGTGCCTGACTCCCTCTGCAGGTGGATCACCGACTTCCTGATGGACCGGAGGCAGCATGTGCGGCTGGGAAAGACTGTCTCAGACTCTGCTAGCATCAGCACCGGATCACCCCAGGGCTGTGTACTTTCCCCCCTACTCTTCTCCCTTTATACCAACTCCTGCACCTCCAGCCACCAGTCTGTCAAGTTGATCAAGTTTGCGGACGACACCACCCTGATCGGGCTCATCTCCAACGGCGACGAGTCCGCCTACAGGAGAGAGGTGGCCCAGCTGGCGTCCTGGTGCAACTACAACAACCTGCAGCTGAACGCTCTGAAGACAGTGGAGATGATCGTGGACTTCAGGAAAGTCACAACCCCTCTGCCCCCCCTCACCCTCACAGGCTCTCCCATCACCACTGCTGATTCCTTCCGCTTCCTAGGCACCACCATCACCAGGGACCTCAAGTGGGAGCTGACCATCAGCTCCCTCATCAAAAAGGCCCAGCAGAGGATGTTCTTCCTGCGGCAGCTGAGGAAGCTCAAGCTACCCACCAAGATGTTAGTGCAGTTCTACACAGCCATCATCGAGTCCATCCTCACCACCTCCATAACCGTGTGGTACGCAGGAGCCACTGCCAGGGACAGACTAAGGCTGCAGCGCGTCGTGCGCACTGCTGAGAAGGTGATCGGCTGCAAGCTCCCATCTCTCCAGGATCTGTACATCTCCAGGACCCGGAGGCGTGCTGGCCGGATCATAGCCGATCCCTCACACCCTGGTCACGTACTGTTTGCCCCTCTCCCCTCAGGTAGAAGGCTTCGGTCCATCCAGACTAAAACCTCCCGTCACATGAACAGCTTCTTCCCCTCTGCCATCAGACTGCTGAACACTAAGTGATTTATTGACTCTCGTGCACTATGTACAGCAGCTCAACCAGACTCATGTCAATCATCACTGTTTTCTTCCTGCATTACCGACTGCACTATATGGTTCTCCACAGTATCTGCTGCTCGCTAATATATTTAAACTGCTGACTAGTATTACTCACTCTTATTCTACACTTTATTGCATGTATAGTTTATTTCTTTTATTTTATCATGTTTAATGTTGCAGCATTGCACCGAGACAAATTCCTAGTTTGTGTACTACATGAACAATGGCAATAAATCTGATTCTGATTCTGATTCTGCTGTGCTAAGTTCATGGCGGCCAGAAGTGTCAGCTCACCAGCATGAGTCAGGAGGCGGACCTTTGTGGAGGAGTACAGCACGTTCCACTAGTTGGTCGGGAATAATCTCTTCCTCCAATGCTCCGAATCTGCACTCTCCCACCAGCTGCGGCAGGTCTGCCATGAACTGTTGTACTGACTTGCCCGGCTGCTGCCGTCACTGTCTGGACTGAAGGCGCCTCATGATGGTGTTTTCAGGGACATGAAAATAGCCCGCCATGAGTCACCACGTCATCAAATGTATCACCTCCTCCCAATGTGCTCAGGATCCTCTGGCCCTCCATTCCTAAATTGTGGACCAGAATTGCCCTCACACACAATTTTGAAAGGTCGTCGAGGTCCAGAACGATGAGGTTGTTTTCAAATGCTGCGTACCACCTGGCCCAGGGAACACACGGCTCTCCTGGAACCTTCAAAAACGTCCGAAAGGCAGTAGCTGCCCACTCCACACCCTTTTGTCCTCGTCGCCAAATGTTTTGTCTGAGAATGATGAGGAGTCGAAGTGACATTTTATAGTTTTATTAGCACAAGCACAGGAACGCAGAGGAGTCACTTCGTCTAGCCTGAGAGTCCACAGCGAAGAGACAGGGTGCCTACCGCTGGGCCCTCTTATACTCCTGTGACGCCACCACCGGAAAGACGGGGCGTCACCTCCCACTACACCCAGGGCACCGCCACCTTAGTACACCCTAACTATACACACTATACTTGTATCCAACATCCCCCCCCCTTCCCCGAAAAAAAATTGCAAGCACACTAATCAGGCCCTCGCCAATGCCACCGTACTAAACACATTGCAAACAATAAAAAAAATACACAAAGCTTTCCATGCACACCACACCGGCCCGGCGGACTACTCCGCCATTTTGATTGTAACAGCCAGTGAACATAAAATGTAACAGTTACCATTTGAAATTCTATTACCAAATTGGAGTTGTTCAGAACTCTTTATGCATAGATATATCAGAATCAGAATCAGAATGAACTTTATTGCCAAGCATGCTTTTACACATTATATGGCGCATATTTAAGGCGCATATATGGCATGCTTGTATGGTACGCATTTTCTCACACAGGTATTTAGTAGACATGACGGTGCATACTCTACAGCTCAAACGTCCAAAGGGACATGCCCCAGCAAAGACCTCAGCTAGGAGGTGGGTGCTGGGGACACGGGAAGTCAGAGACAATGTCCCAGCAGGAGCCCCCGAGTGGAGAAGGGAACAGAGACACCAGCAAGTCTCGGAGGCTATATGTGACTGAAGGACTGGGGGTTCATATGTTTACTGAACTGACTGTGAAGTGAAGGTGTGATATATTTGATGTGGGGGTTTAGTATCTCTGGGGGTATAAAAGCTGTGAGGGAAATGTGTTCACTCTCTTTTGGTTGAGATACTTCATGATAGAGGATGTGACTCCAAATAAAGCTTTCCCGAGAAATAAACTCAGTCTCGTTTGTGAAGTCGTCCTCTACACTGGTGACCTACGACTCACGATGACGGGTGACGGTGAGCTTTCCGCACCGGACTCTTCAGGGGCCAACCGGGTTAACGCAGCTACCATACTACAGCTGCCCGATTTCTGGCAACATAACCCGCGCTCCTGGTTTACCACCGTGGAGGCGCAGTTCCACCTTTGCTGAATCTCAGCGGACGCAACGAGGTTCTACCATGTCGTCACGAAGCTGGACAGCCTCACGGTGCAACGGGTGGAGAGCCTGACCAACCACCCGCCCCAAGACAACAAGTATGGCGCACTGAAAGACGCCCTCATTCGAGCCTTCACTCCCTCGCTGGAAGAGCGAGCAGAGAAGCTCCTGGCGCTGACAGAGGGAGAAGCAGACAGGCCAGCGGATCTGATGGCAAAGATGATGAGCCTGAGAGGTGAAGATGACGACAGTTTTATCTTCGCCCACCTCTTCCTCAGAACGCTCCCGCCAGCAGTGAGAGTCGCCCTGGCCAGCTCGCAGCCGCGCGACAACCGTGACTACCACGAGCTGGGCCAGGTGGCGCAGCGGCTCGTCGACTCCCATAGACGGTGCGCAGCCACGACGGCAGCAGCAGAGCTGAACGCCCCTCCGCGAGACGGGGGGAGACCAGAGGCTGCGGCACCGGATCCACTGACGGCAGCAGCGGCAGAGGCCAGGAGAAGCGGAGCTGACAACACCCTCTGCTTCTACCATCGGCGTTTCACCGAGAAAGCGCGCAGATGCGTTCCACTGTGCCGGTACCAGCGCCAGGGAAACGCCAAGACCGGGAGCCGGTAGCAGCTGTGACTCTCGGCACGAAGAACAGGCTGCTTTTCGTAACGGACGCGAATTCAGGGAAAGAATTCCTGGTGGACACGGGCTCCCAGCTAAGTTTTGTCAAGCCTACCTACGCAGACACGCTGGCGCCTGCCAGCGGACCCCTGGTGTTAGCGGCGAACGGCTCCACGATCAAAACCTATGGGGAGAAGACGCTCCTCCTGTCCCTCCACGGGCGCACCTTCGAGTGGACCTTCGTTGTTGCTACAGTTAACAACAACATGCTAGGTGCTGACTTTTTATGCTCAAAGAGTTTGTTAGTTGATCTTGCTAATAGACGTATTGTAAATGCACTGTCTTTCTACTCTATCTCCTGCACAGCTCGGGTGGCCCTGCCTTCTGCACATTCCAATGTCACAGCTGCGGGTGGTAAGTTTCATACATTACTCAACCAGTTTCCAACACTCACGGTCCCAACATTTTCAGCGTCAGTCGCCAAACACGGGGTAGAGCATTTCATAAGTACCTCTGGCCCCCCTGTTTTTGCAAAGGCTCGGCGTTTGGACCCAGCTAAACTGGCCATTGCGCGCGAGGAATTCGCCAACTTGGAAAAACTGGGCATTGTTCGGCGCTCGAACAGCGCTTGGTCGTCACCCCTGCACATGGTACCCAAGGCTGACGGCTTGTGGCGCCCTTGCGGTGATTTCCATAGATTAAATAATGCTTCAGCCCACGACCGCTATCCGATTCCGCACATCCAGGATTTTTCAGCACATTTGGCGGGGGCGCGCGTCTTTTCCAAAATAGATTTGGTGCGCGGTTATAACCAAGTTCCAGTCCATGCGCAGGACATACCCAAAACGGCAGTTATAACCCCTTTCGGGCTTTTCGAGTTTTTGCGCATGCCTTTCGGCCTCAAGGGCGCCGCCCAGACGTTCTAACGCATGATGGACGCAGTGCTGCGCGACCTCCCTTTCGTGTTCGCTTATTTGGATGACATTTTGGTAGCCAGCGCGTCCGAAGCCGAGCACGAAAGCCACCTCACAGCCGTTTTTCAGAGGCTGACAGAGCACGGGCTGATCATTAACCCAGCGAAGTGCCAATTCGGGGTAGCACAAATCGACTTTTTGGGACACCGCGTGTCGTCAGAGGGCACGGTCCCGCTGCCGGATAAAGTGCGCGCGATAACGGATTTCCCCCAACTGCAGACAGTTAAGGCACTACAGGAATTTTGGGGGATGGTCAATTTTTATAACCGTTTCCTCCCAAACGCGGCACGGCTCATGCACCCATTGTACGCGGCATTAAAGAAGCAAAAACCTGCATCTAAGGTCGAGTGGTCCCCGGAACGGGAGCGTGCTTTCTCACAGGTCAAATCAGCCCTCGCGAACGCTGCGTTATTGGCACACCCGGTGCCAGCAGCTCGCATGGCGCTAACCACGGACGCCTCCAACGTGGCAGTGGGAGCGGTGGTCGAGCAGCTGGTGGCAGGGTGCTGGCAACCACTCGCGCTTTTCAGCAAAACATTGCGCGATAACGAGCGTAAATACAGCGCGTTGGACAGGGAGCTTTTGGCCCTGCATTTGGCCATCCGCCACTTTCAGTTTTGGCTGGAAGGGCGCCGTTTCACTGCATTTGTGGACCATAAACCCTTAACTTTTGCAATGGCTAAGGTTTCAGAGCCTTGGTCGGGCCGACAACAGAGGCAGCTGGCTGCAATTTCAGAGTTCACTACCGACATTCAACACGTGGCGGGTAAACACAATGTAGTGGCAGATTGTCTCTCGCGTGCAGTTGCAATGAAAGGCCCCCAGGGGGCAGACTCGGCGGCTGTAGACGCGGGCCAGGCTTGCGGCACGGAAGCGCTCACAGCCCCGGTCTGCGTTGGGTTAGATTATGCAGCCATGGCCGCTGAGCAGGTTAACGATGTGGACGTACGCGGGCTCCAGTCTGGGCCAACAGGGCTAAGGCTGGAGCACAGGGTGCTTCATAGAGGCATTCCCCCCCTAATCTGCGATACCTCCACGGGGCGCCCCCGTCCCGTGGTCCCGGCTGCGTGGCGTCGCCGTGTTTTTGACTTAATACATTCGCTGGCACACCCGGGCGTCCGCACGTCGATCAAAATGGTAGGAGAGAAGTTTGTTTGGCCGGGGCTGCGTAAACAAGTCAAAGAGTGGGCTGCAGCCTGCGCAGCGTGTCAAAGAGCAAAGGAACACAAACACACACGAGCCCCTCTAGAACCTTTTCACATCCCAGCCAAACGTTTTGATCATGTGCATGTCGACTTGGTGGGACCTCTTCCTCTGTCACAGGGGTTCACACTCCTTCTAACCATGGTGGACCGCACTACGCGCTGGCCAGAACCGGTTCCGCTGGCGGCAACCACAGCAGCAGACGTTGTGCGTGCTTTTTTAACAGCTTGGGTCGCACATTTTGGTATCCCGTCAGACATAACGTCTGACAGAGGACCCCAGTTTGTTTCTGAGCTCTAGTCGTCCATGGCACTCAGCCTGGGGGTGAAAATTCATTGCACGACCGCGTATAACCCCCAGGCCAACGGTTTGTGCGAGAGCTTCCATCGGTCATTGAAAGCAGCCCTCAGAGCGGCTCTCACGGACACAAATTGGGTTGATAAGCTTCCATGGGTTTTACTAGGGTTGCGTTCAGCACCTAAAGAGGATTTGCAAGCCTCTCCGGCCGAACTCGTCTTCGCCCAACCCCTCCGGTTACCGGGAGATTTCCTCCCTGAGAACCCCACTCCAGAGCCAGGGACCGTTCAGAGTGTTAGAAACCGGGGAAAAGCACTTTTTGCTCGATTTGGGAGACAGGAGGGACTTAGTCTGCATTAACAAACTCAAACCCGCTTTTGTGTTAGCTGATGACCCAGTACAGTTGGCCAGAGCCCCCCGCCGTGGCAGGCCGCCGGGGAGACGCTCTGCTAAGTTTTCCCAACGATGTGCTAATGATTCTGATTCACAGATGCAGGAGACAGCCACAGGCAGAGCGAGACCTGCGCACAGCAGATATGGCAGGGAGTTGAAGCCCAGACAGTGGGATGTATGATCTGTTGTGCCAAGTTTTTTTTTTTTTTTCCTCTCTCGTTCTGTGTGATGTGTCATGATTCTATGCATTTGAGGTGTAACTTGTCCTTATTTGAACGTTTGGGGGGGGTTATATGGCGCATATTTAAGGCGCATATATGGCATGCTTGTATGGTACGCATTTTCTCACACAGGTATTTAGTAGACATGACGGTGCATACTCTACAGCTCAAACGTCCAAAGGGACATGCCCCAGCAAAGACCTCAGCTAGGAGGTGGGTGCTGGGGACATGGGAAGTCAGAGACAATGTCCCAGCAGGAGCCCCCGAGTGGAGAAGGGAACAGAGACGCCAGCAAGTCTCGGAGGCTATATGTGACTGAAGAACTGGGGGTTCATATGTTTACTGAACTGACTGTGAAGTGAAGGTGTGATATATTTGATGTGGGGGTTTAGTATCTCTGGGGGTATAAAAGCTGTGAGGGAAATGTGTTCACTCTCTTTTGGTTGAGATACTTCATGATAGAGGATGTGACTCCAAATAAAGCTTTCCTGAGAAATAAACTCAGTCTCGTTTGTGAAGTCGTCCTCTACAATACAAGGAATTTTACTTCACATTAAGGTGTGCTCATGTTAAGCGCTCCCTAATGACGCGGCAGCTGACAGGCGCCTCATACAGTGGGGGTAAAGAGGGGGAGGGGGAGGGGGTGACACATTGGGCAGAGAGAAAAAAACATAGTTATCAAAATAGAGCTCAAGTGAGCAAGATTATGATCACATTGAAAAAACCCTCTAATTGCACACTTAGCAGACAAGTTACAGTTCCACACATTAACAGAGCAAGTTGAGAGAGACCAGTGTGTGTGTGTCAGTCGTGTGATATTCATGGATGCAGTGTGAAGTGTCAGTTACTGGAGAACAACAAAATTCCTCCCCTAAGCAACGACTAGATGTTATGTCCATGGTATCCTAAACATAGATAACATGTCCACAAGAGTTCATCTCTCTTCAGTGCATGTCAGATGGTAAAAATTCCATGCTAGTCACATGACGCTGTCCATAGAGTGTTCAGATTGCTGCACATCAGAATGTTTGGGTTAGAGAAAAGCCAAAACTCCTTTCTGCCTTATCTTTTCTCCTGGAGGAATGAATTCTCCCAAAGACACCGAATCACAGCCTGATAAGCACAGTTCACTTAGAGCATAGGATTTTCACCTCTCATGCGATTCTGTGCATCGCAATTTGCATTTACATTCCCAGGCTTTAAAATCATTCCCTGGAGAGCACCCAGCGACTCCGAGATGTTTCCCACCTTCCGATTCAGTTCGCCATTAACCGCTATCAACTGGTCGAATTGTTGAAGGAGCTTCGCCGGGTCCGCATTTTGACTAGCTCTTTCCAACTTCTTTAGTTTCTGATACACCAGGAAAACTCCAAAGCCAAACAGCAGAAATCCTGTGATCATGAAGCCAAACAGGTAGATGTCTTCCACATCTTCAATCGAAAGATCACACAGACACATGAGTTTCCAATTGTCCCACGGGTCTCTCACATAACCCGCAGCCGAAGTGCCTGCAGGACACTTGGGCTCCCCCGGGCCCGATTTTCTGTTTGAAAAAGTGGTGTCAATTGCATTTAAAGCCCAGCTCACCAATTCCATAATTTTCCGTTTGGATTGAGATGCAGCGAGAAGAAGAGCGAGACACAGACAGAACACAGCAAGCTGGGATCAGTGAAGGGAGGAGAGGAGCGAGGAGGAGAAGAAATGCGTCTGCTCTCTCTGAAAGCCGGAAGAAAAAGAGATAGACCGATGATAATCAAGTCAGTGGTGGTGATGCACCTGTAAGCTGGTTGCCAACCGCCAATCAAAACTAAAAGAAGATACGCGGAATGCACCTTTCAATTGCTTGCTATCCGTCAGTAACCGAGAGAAGAAGAAGAAGAAGAAGAAGAAGAAGAAGAAGAAGAAGAAAATATAGAGTGATATAATCAAGTCAGTGGCAGTAATGCACCTGCAAGCTGGTTGCCAACTGCCAATCAAATCTAAAAGAAGAGTTTCATGGCTCACTCTGGGCTGTCATCTGGCTCAGCTGCGCGCACACCTGTGAGTAATCAGCCCCGGGCTATATAGCCCGCTCTGCCTGGAGCTTTGGCACGGAGCTGTCTGCTTTGCTACGATCCTTGTCCCGCGCACGTCTGATTCCTCTCAGCTCTGCGCATCATCCAAAGGATTCTCCGTTGGCACATAAGCTCATCATTCCATTTACCTTTCTCCCAGGCTCTCCCCTGTGCACAGGTGGATCCCTTTGGTGGTGGTTCGCTCCCCCGTGGCGGCAGAATTGCTCTCTTCGCCACGCCGCGCATCACAGCTCTTCACCGGGTGCTCTCTGCAGACGCTGTCTCCCTGGAAGGAGGCCCAAAGCCCAAGCCGGCACCAGCACAAGAACACCTGCAAGTAAGCCCTGTCAGTTTATCCATTCATTGTTAAACGGCAGAATCTAACATCTGTGTTTGGCTCTGTTCCTAGGGTTGCCAGGCTGAACGGCGCTCTGTCTTGCCCCGGTTGCAGCTGGTTCACTGACAATACACTCACATATCACATACACGTACCCACACACCTGCTGGTGAATCAATAAAGATAATTATATTGAACTTGAGCCTGTGTGTGTGTGTTCCCTGGGTCCGACATTTTGACAGTATGACTCCGTCAGACCCAGCAAACAGCGGGCTCGCACACCAGTTAAATATTTTAGAGGCTCGAGTTGATCAAATTACTTACCAGCAGCAGGTCATATTGAACCAATTATGTCAGATAAACAGCCGGTTGGATTGTCTGGAAGGACAGCATGAGTTACCTCCGGCTCAAAACAGCAGGCTAGCTCCAGTTAGCTCTCCACCTAGCCAGGCTAGCCCGGGCTCGCTCACTCATCTCACGCCGGTCCCCACGCCCATGCGCTTCAGTGGGAAGCTCGGGGAGGCTCGGGGTTTCATCCTCCAGTGTGAGACGGTTTTTCAGCGAGTCCCCGGGGACTTCCCCTCCGATCACAGCCGAATTGGTTACGTGGCGAATCTATTGGAAGGGCGAGTGTGGCGAAACCCAGCTACGCCAATCTAACCTACGCCCAGTTTGTTCACGATTTCCATGAAATTTTTGACCATTCGGATCATGATAGTGTGCTAACCACCCGGCTGCTAAATCTTTGCCAGGGTGGTCAGTCAGTGGCTGACTACGCTATCGACATCCGGGTGGTAGCAACGGAAGTTGGGTGGGAGGATGCCTTGCTTTGCAGCATCTTCACCCGTAGCCTGAGCCCTAGTCTACGGGACGAGCTGGGCTGCTTAGATAAACCTGAATGACTCACTGATCTAATTTTGTTAACCATTAGCCTTGATAACAGGCTGAGAGAGCGAGCTGCCGAGCGGAGGTCCTCCAGCCGCTCGAGCAGGCTGTCACAACGCTCCTCTCAGCCTTCAACATTGGCGTTGCCGGTGCTAGAGGGCCCAGACGTACCTGAGGCTATGATAATGGGGCGGACCAAACTCCCACAGGCAGAGAGACAGTGCCGCAGGGAGCTTGGTCTCTGCAAGTACTGTGGGGTGACCAGCACGAAATTGAGTTCTGCCCGGTTCAGCCAAGAAAGGAAGGTCCGTGAGTCACTATAGGGGGTCCCACGGACTCGTCTCGGCCAGATCTCCTATCTCAATGTCGCCTGCCGATTAGGTTCTGTCACAAGCGCACAGAGTTCCTCACCCACATACTGGTGGACTCGGGGGCCGAGCAGAGCTTTATTTCTGAGAAACTGGCAACCCAATTGGGGTTCCCCTGCCAAGCTCTGCTGACTCCCCATAACCTTGTCACTCTGTCAAAAGCCCCTTTGGAGAAAGTGACGCACCAAACAGCCCCGGTATCTGCCATCATTTCTGGTAACCATCGAGACGACCTCCGGCTGTTCGTGCTCTCCACGTCGGCTGCCCCTGTCATCCTGGGTTACCCCTGGCTGCACTTGCACAACCCTACCTTTGACTGGCGAACCGGGAGTGTTCTCGCTTGGAGCCCTTTCTGCCTGAGTGCGTGCCTCCAGTCTGCAGCTTGTTCTCCATCAGTCCCCCTCTCCTCCCCCCCACCCCCCGACTTGTCCAGGGTGCCTCCTGAGTTTCATGACCTTGAAGCGGTGTTTAGCAAATCCCAGGCACTGTCCCTTCCCCCCCATCGCCCGTACGACTGTGCTATTAACCTCCGCACGGGTGCCCCCCTGCCGTCAAGCCGCCTCTACAGCCTATCGGCTCCGGAGTGGGAGGCTATGGAGGCGTATATTAAGGAATCGCTCAGCTCGGGCATTATTCGGCCATCGTCATTGCCAGTGGGGGCAGGCTTCTTCTTTGTCAGGAAGAAGGACGGTTCCCTCCGCCCTTGCATCGACTTCCGGGCCCTGAATGACATCAGCATTAAGGACAAGTACACTCTACCTTTGATGGACTCTGCCTTTGACTCCCTCCAGGGGGCCTCCTGGTTCACGAAGCTGGATCTCCGCAGCGCTTACCACCTCATGCGGATCCGGGAGGGCAGCGAGTGGAAGACGGGATTCCGGACCCCCAGCGGCCATTTTGAGTACCTCGTTATGCCGTTTGGGCTCACCAACGCTCCAGCCGTCTTTCAGCGGCTCATCAATGATGTCCTCTGGGATTTCCTGGGGTCCTTCGTTTTCGTCTACCTGGATGACATCCTGATCTTCTCCCAGTCTCAGGAGGAGCATCCGGTCCACGTGAGGCGGGTCCTTCAACGGCTGTTAGAGAACAAACTGTGAAAGCCAAAAAGTGTGAGTTTTACACCGAGAAGACCTCCTTCCTAGGCTTCATCATCTCACACAACCAGGGGCGGTAGAGGATCCCCCCCCCCCCGTCATCAAGGAAACAGCTGCAACAGTTTCTGGGGTTTGCCCATTTCTACCAGCGTTTCGTGTCTAAGTATAGCTCGATCACCCTCCCCCTGACTCGCCTCACCTCCCCCAAGGTGGCATTCCGGTGGACAGAAGAGGCTGCGTTGGCCTTTGCAGCTCTGAAGACGGAATTCTCCTCCTCCCGGGTCCTGACGCAGGTGGACCCCGCTCTGCAGTGCCTGGTTGAGGTGGATGCCTCTAACTCTGGAGTGGGGGCAGTATTATCACAGTGCTCCCCGGTGGACGGGGTGATCCGCCCCTGCGCTTTCTTCTCTCGGCGACTGTCGCACGCTGAGAAGAACTACGACGTCAGCGACAGAGAACTCCTGACAGTGAAGCTCGCACTGGAGGAGTGGCGGCACTGGCTGGAGGGGGGCCGCGCTACCCTTTGTGGTCTGGACCGATCACAAAAACTTGGAGTACCTGAGGATGGTTAAACGCCTGAATGCTCGCCAAGCGCATTGGTCCCTGTTCTTCGGGCGCTTCAGGTTTACCATCACCTACCGCCCGGGGTCAAAGAACGCTAAACCCAATGTCCTGTCCAGGCAGTTCGCCTCGGAGGTCTCGAAGAAGCAGGAGCACACCATCCTCTCAGCCTCGTGTGTCATGGGCGCCCTCTCGTGGGCTATCAGGGACAAGGTCCTGAAGGCACAAGAAGCTGAGCTGGACCCGGGCGGGGGCCCTACGGGAAGACTGTTCGTGCCATCGTCCGTTCGGGGTGGCGTGATCCACTGGGCTCATTCATCTAAGCTCGCCTGCCACCCCGGGATAACCCGTCTGGTGGAGTTGCTACAGAGATCCTTCTGGTGGCCAGGTCTTCGGAATGACGTCATCAGCTACGTTCATGCCTGTCCCCAGGGCGCCACCAGGAAAACATCATCATCTCTGCCAGCGGGCCTCCTCCACCCTTTGCCGGTCCCAGGGAGGCCATGGTCCCACGTGGCTCTGGACTTCGTAACCAGTCTCCCGACGTCTAACAGCTTTGACACCGTCCTGACCATTGTGGACCGCTTCTTTAAGGCTGCCCACTTGGTCCCTCTACGTGGGCTCCCAACGGCACGAGAGACGTCGGACCTCTTGGTGCAGCACGTCGTGCGTCTGCACGGGATCCTGGCGGACATTTTCTCTGACCGAGGCCCTCAGTTTGTGTCCAGCGTGTGGAGGAGTTTTTGCAACGCCTTGGGGGCTACGGTGAGCCTGTCCTCTGGTCATCACCCCCAGAGCAACGGGCAGTGCGAGTGGGCCAATCAGGAGCTGGAGGCCGCTTTGCGCTGCGTCATCACTTCCAGCCCGTCATCATGGAGCAGCCACCTCCCATGAATTGAGTATGCCCATAACCTGACTCTTTCCTCTGCGATTAGTATGTCACCTTTCAGGGTGTCGCTGGGCTACAATCCCCCGCTGTTCCCCGAAGAGGAGGGGGAGGTGGCCGTACCTTTGGTCCATGCGCACCGGAGGCGCTGTCGTCGGCTTTGGGCTGATACTTGCCAGGCCCTTTTATGCACAACAGAGCACAACACCAGGACAGCGAACCGGTGCAGGAGGCCCGCTCTCCAGTATCAGGTGGGTCAGCAGGTATGGTTGTCCACTCAACATATTAACCTGAAGGCTGAGAAGAGGAAGCTGCCCAAGCGCTTTATTGGGCCCTTCCCGATTGTCAAAGTGGTTAATCCTGTGGCTGTGCGTCTGGCTCCCCCCCTCCTCCGTGTTTGTCCCACATTCCACGTCTCCCAGGTCAAACCCGTGGTCTCCAACCCGCTCTGCCCCCCTCCTAGGGCTCCACCCCCACCAGAGTTGATTGACGGCGACCCGACATGGGAGGTCAACTCCATCTTGGACGTCCGCCACCGGGGTCGCGGCCTGCAGTACCTGGTGGACTGGGAGGGGTATGGCCCCGAGTGGAGGTCCTGGGTACACCCGTTATTTGTGCTGAACAAACGTCTCATCAAGGACTTCCACCAGGCGCACCCAGGTAAGCCAGCGCCAGGAGGCGCTGCTCGGGGGGGAGTACTGTCATGGCTCACTCTGGGCCATCATCTGGCTCAGCTGCGCGCACACCTGTGAGTAATCAGCCCCGGGCTATATAGCCCGCTCTGCCTGGAGCTTCGGCATGGAGCTGTCTGCTACGATCCTCGTCCCGTGCACGTCTGATTCCTCTCAGCTCCGCGCATCATCCAAAGGATTCTCCGTTGGCATGTAAGCTCATCATTCCATTTACTTTTCTCCCAGGCTCTCCCCTGCGCACAGGTGGGTCCCTCTGGTGGCAGTTCTCTCCCCCGCGGCGGCGGAATCACTCTCTTCGCCATGCCGCGCATCACAGCTCTTCACCGGGTGTGCTCTGCAGACGCTGTCTCCCTGGAAGGAGGCCCAAAGCCCAAGCCAGCGCCAGCACAAGAACACCTGCAAGTAAGCCCTGTCAGTTTATCCATTCACTGTTACACAGCAGAATCTAACATCTGTGTTTGGCTCTGTTCCTAGGGTTGCCAGGCTGAACGGCGCTCTGTCTTGCCCTGGTTTCAGCTCGTTCATCCACAATACACTCAAATATCACATACACGCACCCACACACCTGCTGGTGAATCAATAAAGATAATTGTATTGAACTTGAGCCTGTGTGTGTGTGTTCCCTGGGTCCGACATTATGACCAAGAGTGATGACTGGATTCATACAATGATTAGACTTCATCCTTTTACTTGCACAGACATAATATATAAGCTTATTTTGCACAATACAAACACTGTAGGGAACCCACGCTGGGATATTAATCTCAGACTGGAAGCAGAGGGGAGGGGAATATTCCCTCTGCCGGCAGAGCATGGGGGATTTGACCGAGAAAGACAGTACGTATTGTAATGGGAAAAGATGGTAATTCAGTAGTAAGGGCTGAATGTGTGAACGTATTGTAATGCAAGATTTCAGGCAAAGGGGAAGGAATGGAGTGGTATAAAAGGAGAGACCCTGGTGTATTGAGAGAATTCTTTTTCTGTGTATGATTGAAGTGAGAGTGAGAAATAAAGTTCGTCTGTTGTGTAAGTCTGGTTCCTTTATTTGCACTCTCCACACTGGTGACCCTTGACGAATTATGGAACACGAGGTAAGAACCCCGGAGTCGGCCCAGACGGGAAGCCCCAGCAATGCGGCAAGCATCCCAGAGACGGCCCAAATGGAAAGCCCCAGACACGAGTGCGCTGTTTCGGTCAGACTACCAAACTTTTGGCTGCACGACTCGCGGTCTTGGTTCCACCACACCGAGGCTCAGTTCGCCCTCCGGGGAATAACGGCAGATGACACCAGATATTACTATGTGATTGCAGAGCTGGACGCCCGCACGACTCAGCAAGTAGCGAGCCTGCTCCAACAGCCCCCAGCCCACGATAAATACGGGGTTCTCAAGGCCGCGCTGACCCGGCGCTACACATTCTCGGACTGTGAGAGAGCAGAGAGGCTTCTGAGGTGCTCCAAGTTAGGAGATGGGTCGGGGGTCGAACTGATGGAGAAGATGTTGGTGTTGATGGGCACGGACGATAGGCATTTTCTGTTTGTCCATCTTTTCCTCCAGAACCTCCCAACAGAGGCAAGAGCTGTCCTGGCCAACTCGCCATTGCTGGCCGCACGCAACTACCGTGTGCTAGCCCAGGAGGCAGATCAGATCATCCTCACCACCAGAGCCCTCACAGTGAACGCGGCAGCGTCGGAACCCAGCGAGACAACCAGCAGAGGCAAGGAGCCAGCAACGGTAGCGGCAGCGGGGGCCAGAAGACACCAGAGAGACACGCTCTGCTCCTACCACCGCCGTTTTGGAGAGAACGCACGCAGATGTGTGCTACTATGTCAATTCAAGCGTTCGGGAAACGCCAAGGCTGGCAGACAGTAGCAGCTGCAACTGCCGGTGAAGAAAACAAGCTGCTCTACGTGACGGACTTGCGCTCGGGGAGACAGTTCATCGTAGACACCGGCTCCCAAAAGAGCCTCATCCTGCCGTCCTACGCCGACCGGCTAGCGGGAGCTAGCGGGAGCTAGCGGCCCCGAGCTGACAGCCACAAACGGCTCGGACATTAGGACTTTTGGTGAGAGGACACTGACTGTATCCATACACGGCCGTACATACGAGTGGACATTTGTCATAGCGGCATGCAGATTCCTGATTTTGGGAGCTGTTTTTCTGTGTGCATACGGGTTGCTAGTCGATGTTGCTAACAGATGCCTGGTTAATGCAATGTCTTTTGATTTTCTTCCCTGTATAGTTCGAGGGGCCGGGCCAACAACACTAGCCAACGTCACAGCTCCAGGCAGTAAGTTCCACACACTGCTCACTCAGTTCCCAGCACTCACAGTCCCAAAGTTTTCGGCAGCCATCACTACACACAGGGTGGAACACTTTATCACCACCACGGGGCCGCCCATTTTCGCACGACCTCGGCGCCTGGATGCAGCTAAACTGGCCATAGCGCGCGAGAAGTTTGCCAACTTGGAAAGGTTGGGCATCATCAGGCGCTCAAACAGCCCATGGGCATCCCCACTACACATGGTCCCTAAGGCCGAGGGATCATGGCGACCGTGCGGAGATTTCCGCAGATTGAATAACGCCACAGCGCATGACCGCTACCCGATTCCTCATATTCAGGATTTTTCCATTCACCTCACTGGGGCAAGCATTTTTTCTAAAATAGACCTGGACCGCGGTTACCACCAGGTCCCGGTGCGCGTGGAGGACATACCCAAAACAGTGGTAATAACTCCGTTTGGCTTGTTTGAGTTTTTACACATGCCCTTCAGATTAAAAGGCACGGCACAGATATTCCAAGGCATGATGGATGCGATGTTGCGCGATCTGCCATTTGTGTTTGTCTACCTTGATTGATATCCTGGTGGCCAGCGTGTCCGAGGACGAACACGTAACCCACCTCAGGACGGTTTTCCGGAGGTTGGAGGAGCACGGGTTAATAATCAACCCGGTGAAATGTCAGTTCAGCGTGACGGGGATTGACTTTTTGGGGCACCGCATCTCACCGGAGGGAGCGATACCCTTGCCGGACAAGGTGCGTGCCGTGGTAAATTTTCCCCGGCCTCAGACGGTCAGGGTGCTGCAAGAGTTTTTGGGGATGGTTAACTTTTATAACCGGTTCCTCCCCCGCGCAGCTCAGCTCATGCAGTCATTGTACGCCGCACTCAAGAAACGGAAGCCGGCAGCAGAGCTGAATGGACTCCGGAGCGAGAGCAGGCATTCTCTGAGGTTAAAACAGCCCTGGCATACGCCACACTATTGACGCACCCTGACCCAGCGGCCCGGATAGTGCTCACTACCGACGCCTTGGACGTGGCCATAGGGACCGTCGTGGAGCAATGTATCACCGGTTCTTGGCAGCTGCTCGCTTTTTTCAGCAGGGCTTTGCACGACAGTGAGCGTAAATACAGCGCGTTCAACAGAGAGTTGCTGGCTCTCCACCTGGCCATACGCCACTTCCAGTTCTGGCTGGAAGGGCGCAGCTTCACTGCATTCATGGACCACATGCCGCTAACGTACGCGATGGCCAAGGTTTCGGAACCATGGTCGGGCCGGCAGCAGAGACAGTTGGCCGCGATCTCGAGTGTTTACGACCGATATTCAGCATTTGGCAGGTAAACTGAATGTGGTGGTGGCCTGCCTCTTGCGCGCAGTAGTGGCCCCAGTCTGCGTAGGGATAGATTATACAGCCATGGCCGCAGAGCAGATTGGCGATGTGGATGTGTGCGCGCTCCAGTCTGGACCAACAGGGTTAAGGCTGGAGAGCAGAGTACTGCAAGACGGCAAGCTCCCCCTTAATCTGTGACGTTTCCATGGGATGCCCACGCCCAGTGGTCCCAGTTGCTTGGCGCCGCTGAGCGTTTGAGTCAGTTCACGCTCTGGCGCACCCAGGAGTGCGCGCGTCAGTCACAATGGTGGGAGCGAAGTTCATATGGCCAGGCCTGCATAAACAAGTGAAAGAGTGGGCTGCAGCCTGTGTAGTGTGCCAACAAGTCAAAGTACACAGACACACGAAGGCCCCTTTGGAGCCATTTCGTATACCGGCTAAGAGGTTCGACCATGTTCACGTGGACCTCGTAGGCCCCCTCCCGCCATTGCAGGGGTTCTTGCACCTTCTGACAGTGGTGGACTGCACCACACACTGGCCAAAAGCAGTCCCGCTAGCGGCAACCACGTCCGCGGACGTGGCACACACCTTTTTGACAACATGGGTGGCACGTTTTGGCATCCCGTTGGACTTCACGTCCGATAGGGGCCCTCAGTTTTTTTCCGACCTCTGGTCCACGATGGCCCGTAGCCTGGGAGTAGCAATTCATCGCACAACCGCGTACAACCCACAGGCCAATGGGTTATGCGAGTGTTTCCATAGGTTGCTGAAAGCAGCGCTCAGGGCTTCGCTTACGGATGCAAATTGGGTAGACCGGATGCCGTGGGTTCTGTTAGGGTTGCATTCCGCACCAAAAGAGGATTTGGAGGCTTCCCCGGCGGAGCTTGTTTTTTCTCAGCCACTGTGGCTCCCCGGTGAATTTTTACCAGATAATCCCGCGCCAGACAACTGTCTGTCTTAGCGTTCGCAGCATAGCGCAGATACAGGCATGCTACCGGGCCCGGCCCACCACTGTTTTCCACGCGCTTTTGTGCCAAAAACTTTGAAGAACGCGGCGTTCGTGTTTGTCAGGCACGATGCCCACCACCCCCCATTGCACCCACCCTACGACGGCCCATTCAGACTGCTGGAACCAGGGGACAAACATTTTTTGTTAGACTTGGGAGGTTGTCCGGAGAAAGTATGTATAGACAGACTTAAGCCCGCCTTTGTGGTGGCGGACGAGCAAGTGATGTTGGCTCGGGCCCCTTGGCATGGAAGACCCCCACTGAGAACTCCCCAGGTAGAAGATTCATCAGAGCAGCCACACGGGCAAGTAGAATGCCCCCCCCCTCGCCATTGCCCACCCACAGACAGACAGACCCCCAGGAGCCCCCCACCGGCACAGCAGCGCCACGGAGTCGAAGGTCCCTCGTTACAGCAGATATGGGAGGAGACTGAAGCCAAAAGGACGTGAGGGATGAAGCTCAGTCTGAGACTCTGGGGGGGGGGGGGTATAGGGAACCCATGCTGGGATATTTATCTCAGACTGGAAACAGAGGGGAGGGGAATATTCCCTCTGCCGGCAGAGCATGGGGGATTTAATGAAGAAGGACAGTATGTATTGTAATGGGAAAAGATGGTAATGCAGTAGTCAGGGGTGAATGTGTGAACGTATTGTAATGCAAGATTTCAGGCGACGGGGGGAAGGAATGGAGTGGTATAAAAGGAGAGACCCTGGTGTATTGAGAGAATTCTTTTTCTGTGTATGACTGAAGTGAGAGTGAGAAATAAAGTTCATCTGTCGTGTAAGTCTGGTTCCTTTATTTGAACTCTCCACAACACTGACTTTCTGATTACTGGTCAAATTTTACAGACACAAATGTAAATACTTCAAAGTGAAACTCCGATTTGTTGCTTTTGTTAATGAGTTTCTTTCCTTTTATAGAGCCCTTGACATTATGAAAAATAAAAAGACAGTGAAACTTGCCTTTGTTGGCCTCCGTCAGTCTATGATGACCGTGGAAGAGATGTCTACTCTGCTGGAACAGCACCGCCTGTGGCTGAAGAGGCCGATGCGCGAATGGCAGTCCTTGTCACACAGGTCGCACTTGTGGATGGTCTACGTGCTGCTGGGTCTGTGGCGATTCTTCCTGCGGGTCCTTTTTTCATCTGCTGCAACAGTCAGTTTCTTTTCACCCGCTTTGAGCTGTCTGGTCAGGATGCCTCTCCCTTTGGAGCGGTCTGTTGCGAGATCCTCCCAGCGCTCTGTGTTGATCTCCAGGGCCTTCATATGTCTCTTGCAGACGTCTCTGAAGCGCAACTGTGGGCGGCCAGTGTCTCTCCTGCCAGTCGCCAGTTCTCCGTAGAGGATGTCTTTGGGGATTCTGCCATCCTTCATACGGTGAACGTGACCTAGCCAGCGGAGCCTGCGCTGCCTGAGTAGAGTGAACATGGAGGGAAGGCCGGCACGAGACAGGACTTCTTTGTTGGGCACTTTGTCCTACCAGGATATGTCCAGGATGCGGCGAATGCAGCGCAAGTGGAAAGAATTCAGTCTCTTTTCCTGCAGTGCATATGTTGTCCACGTCTCACTCCCATAGAGCAGTGTGCTGATGACGCAGGCGTTGTACACTGCCATCTTCGTCTTGACAGAGAGTTTGGGATTCTCCCACACTCGTGTGGTGAGGCGAGCAAGTGTGGAGGCTGATTTTCCAATCCTCTTGTCGATCTCTGTATCAAGGGAGAGGTTGCTGCTGATTGTGGACCCCAGGTACGTGAACTCATTCATGACCTCCAGCTCGTAGTCGTCGATGGTGATGGTTGGTGGTGCTTCCATGCCTTGCGCCAAGACGTTAGTCTTCTTCAGGCTGATGGTAAGCCCGAAGTCCATACATGCCTGGGAGAAGCGGTCCATCATGGTCTGAAGCTCCTGCTGTGTGTGGGTCGCGACTGCAGCGTCGTCTGCAAACAGCATATCTCTGATTAGAGCCTCACGTACTTTGGTTCTGGCTTTCAGGTGGGCGAGGTTGAAAAGCCTGCTGTCAGATCTTGTATGCAGGTAGATTCCCTCTGTTGCTGTGCTGAAGGCATGCCTCAGGAGCATAGCAAAGAAAATCCCAAAGAGGGTTGGTGCAAGTACACAACCCTGTTTCACTCCGCTGTGTATATTGAATGGCTCTGAGACGTTGCCGTTGTACTGCACCATCCCCTGCGTGTTGGTGTGAAACGATTCGATGAGGCTTTGCAACTTTGGTGGGCATCCTATCTTTGGCAGGATTTTGAAAAGGCCCTCTCTGCTGACCAGATCGAACGCTTTGGTGAGGTCGATGAAGGCGACGTACAGGGGCATGTTCTGTTCTCTGCACTTCTCCTGGAGTTGGCGGATGGAGAATATCATGTCCACCGTCGATCGCCCAGCGCGGAAGCCACACTGAGACTCGGGGTAGACATGTTCGGCAAGCTTCTGTAGACGAATGAGGACAACTCGTGCGTAGACTTTGCCAGCAATGCTGAGGAGGAAGATCAGAATCAGAATCAGAATGAGATTTATTGCCATTGTTCATGTAGTACACAAACTAGGAATTTGTCTCGGTGCAATGCTGCAACATTAAACATGGAGTAACACTAAAGATAAAAAGCTATGCATGTAATAAAAGGTAGAATAAGAATAAGTAATACTAATCTATGCAATTTTTAAATATATTAACAAGCAGCAGATATTGTGGAGTTCCACATAGTGCAGTCGGTAGTGCAAAAAGAAAACAAGTGATAGTTGTCATGAGTCCGGTTGAGCTGCTGTACATAGTGCACGAGAGTCTAATAAGTCACTTAGTGTTCAGCAGTAAGAAGCTGTTCATGTAGTGGGAGGTTTTAGTCTGAATGGACCGAAGTCTTCTGCCTGAGGGGAGGGGGGCAAACAGTACGTGTCCAGGGTGTGAAGGGTCGGCTATGATCCGACCTGCACGCCTCCGGTCCTGGAGATGTACAGGTCCTGGAGGGATGGGAGCTTGCAGCCGATCACCTTCTCAGCAGCGTGCACAACGTGCTGCATTCTTAGTCTGTCCCTGGCGGTGGCTCCTGCGTACCACACGGTGATGGAGGTGGTGAGGATGGACGCGATGATGGCCGTGTAGAACTGCACCAACATCTTGGTGGGCAGCTTGACCTTCCTCAGCTGCCGCAGGAAGAACATCCTCTGCTGGGCCTTTTTGATGAGGGAGCAGATGGTCGGCTCCCACTTGAGGTCCCGGGTGATGGTGGTGCCCAGGAAGCGGAAGGAATCGGCAGAGGATGATGCCCCTGTAGTTGTTGCAGTCGCTTCTCTCCCCTTTATTTTTGTGGAGGGTGATGATCTTGGCGTCCCTCATGTCCTGTGGTACAGCACCTTCCTTCCAGCACTGGCAGAGGACGTCATGCAATGGCAGCAGTAGGGCGGTCTTGCAGTGCTTGATCAGGTCGGAGGGTATGCTGTCGTTGCCAGGTGCCTTGCCAGCGGCCAAGCTATCAATGGCTTTGCTGAGTTCATCGATGGTTGGCTCAGTGTCAAGTTCATCCATGGATGGCAGGCAATCGATGGCATCAAGGGCTCGTGTGGCGGGTTGATTCAACCCCCCCAAAACACACAGGACAGTCAGCTCTCTTCTCTTGGTTTTTCCCGCTGCACTACTGAGATGTAATGTGCCATTCATGTATTGTGATGTAATGTGCCATTCATGTATAGTGTTCATGCGTCCTGTCCTTACTGTGACCTAGAGGCTGAGATCAATATGTAGATGTGCCTTGTAACCTCTTTGTCCTGCACCTGGAGCAGAGGCTAGCAAATCTGCCTATTGTTATGTAGGTCTTTCAAATGCAAATATCTCATGCCTGTTCTGCAGTCCCTTTGATCGTACCAACTGCTGTGAATCTGCTCTTTGATGTATTGTTGTAGTTGGGTATATATGCTGCAAGTCTGTAACGCAAACTCCTCTCAATCTCACTTCTGCAACTGCTGCTGCCGGACACAGACATTGTGTCCTCCTTCTCCGAGAGCCGTTGAGCTCGCTCCCGGCACGCATGTACGGCGCCGGGAGCGGGGCTCGTGACAGCGATATGATATAATAAAACTCTGCTTAAAACCACAGCATTGCTGCTTATATTTTATCATCCGCCGCATCTCTCCCCTTTGTTTTTGTAGAGGGTGATGATCTTGGCGTCCCTCATGTCCTGTGATACAGCACCTTCCTTCCAGCACTGGCAGAAGACGTCATGCAATGGCAGCAGTAGGGCGGTCTTGCAGTGCTTGATCAGGTAGGAGGGTATGCTGTCATTGCCAGGTGCCTTGCCAGTGGCCAAGCTATCAATGGCTTTGCTGAGTTCATCGATGGTTGGCTCAGTGTCAAGTTCATCCATGGATGGCAGGCAATCGATGGCATCAAGGGCTGACGGTGTCACGGTGTTCTGTCTGGAGTAGAGGTCAGAGTAGTGCTCCACCCATCTCTCCATCTGCTTGTTCTTTCCTGTGATCATCTCCCCAGTGGAGGATTTGAGGGGGGCCGTCTTGCTCTGAGCCGGACCAAGTGCTTTCTTGATGCCATCGTACATACCACGGATGTTCCCTGTTATGGCAGTGGTTTGAATGTCTTGGCTGAGCTGAAACTTGCCTTATAGGCGCGGTCGGGGCTACGTCACTTCCGGTTAGTAACACATCGCCGCCATCTTAACTCGGTGAAAACAAACCTGTTACCAAGCCTTGTCTAGTGCAGTGTTTTGACTTTTTGTCATGGCCTGTGACTACATAGAAAAGCTTGATGAGTCAGCCAGGCTACGTTATCAGGAGAAACTGACAGCAAGTAGACTGACAGATTGTCCATACAAGCTACCAGCCGGAAAATGGGTTAATGACCCGACCAGGTGGCCAGATGTGCAGTGGCCGGATGTGTACAGCTACTTGATCGACACCCCTGGTAAGCATATTTGCTTCGACCCATATTAACATGATTAACCCTCTTACATGTTTTGAATGTTTTTAAGGAAAGGCCCCTATGGGTAACATGACCAATCCATTAAAGATCAGGGCAGCACAGGAGTAATTCTTAAAAGAAATAATTAAATGATCCAGGGATCTTGAAAATCATGAAAATATGGTATATTCTCAAGACCCTGAGTTTCAAGTATTCAACTATTGTTGTCAAATGCAAAGTTGGCCCAACAGGTCTTGTTAAGTAATTGAACAATTAAGGCCACGTGGTTGCCTTTGTCACCTCTTTCATTAATGGCCTGCCCCTTTGTTGCACTATTTACTACAGTCTACAGTTACATTAGTCAGGCTGACTGCACATAGAGAGGTCTGTATTGTTGGATGAAAACAGAATCAGTCATGCATTTCCACAGACGAAATGTCCGTCTCTGTTTACAATACGATACGGTCGAGTGCAAGCATGATGTTTGTGTCTGAACATTCCGTCTTTTGGTGAACTGATACGTAAGAATGTTTACAGTTTGATGAGAAGGTTGCTGGCATGTAACAATCATCTTATATCAGCAATTGTCAACTCGTCACTCACACTTCACTCCAGCATTTGGAAGTGGTGGCACTCCATATTATACTGAGCCCATTACTGTATGTTATTGTTGTTACAAGATCGCCGAGTGTCTGCTGATCTGTTGTAGGATGAAGAGCCTATAAAATTATTTGTCATAAGGTACAGGAATTATTTATTTTATTTAATAGTGGGTGTGAAAGGGGCGGAGTTGAACCATCACTTCTACACCCGCTAAATTAAATAAAAGCACTCGTAAAAGGGGCACCAGTCCTAACGGACAATAAGATTAACTTTAATTTTAATTAATTTTGTACCTTAAATTACTTAATGAATCAGTCTCAAAGTTTCAGTGAGTTTTTGTCCTGCCGTGATTAGGAAACCTGTATATGCGAAAGGAAAACGCTTCAACTGCTCTTATTCACTCATTTATTAAAATCATTCAGGTTACATGACATGGCGTTCAAATGATGAATAAACAGATTCAGATGATGACAGCGTAAAATATCACATCAACTGATATTGAGTTCCTGAACATAAAATCCAGTGTTACACCTCTGCAGAACCAAGGAGTACTAGACTTATGTTTCAACAGTAAATGAGACTGGAATGTTTTAACAAAACATTGCAATTTTATGAGGAAAATTCATAAGCTAATTATCTAAAAATGACTCCTGAATTAATCTACAAAATTTAAGGGCAGTTACTTAAAAATGACTGAAAGTTTTCATTCAGTTTACAGTTCTATCCTGTGGCTGAGACTAATTGAGCCCTGAAATACGGGCAATATTCAATTGTAATTTAATTGTTAGGACATCACGTTTTAACCCAGAAATAGGAGAAATAAGTCTCACTCACACACGGCCGTAGGTCCAAATCCCGCTGGTCGGTACCGCTGGGTTTTTTTGAAGCTCGGACGTCGGGAGGAAGCTGCTGCTGCGATGCCTCCTCACAGCCGTGGAAGTGTAAACTCAGCTGGGGGGCCCTTCAAAGAGACATTTGCAGCCGTGGGTGGTTTGTCTCAGGGCGGCGTGAAAAGTCCTTGGGAAAAGAATCCAAATTTGGGGTCTCTTGTAGCAGGATAGACCAAAAAAACTGAAGGAAAATCTTCTCAGTCTCTTCACTTTAAACTAGGCAAATTAAAGGTCCACTTTAATGGCGTGAAAAGTCATTAAAAAAAAGTGTTAGAAAAACATTTACTAGGATAAGAATGGCTTCTGAGGTGAAGGAAAAAGTTCGAGAATTTGATTCTCTAAAAAGGGACGAGCTCTAAAGAAAAATGGTTTCTCCTCAGTTTCCAGAATATAAGAAAAGATTTGACAAACACAGAATAAAATAAAACTTCACAGGGCCTTGAAACGGTGGAATAAAATCTTCTTCTGAGATCTAGATTACTATTCTGCTTCTTTAATCTGAATTTAGTTCCTAATCTTTCTCAAAATCTCTTTCTTCTTTCTGTGTTTCTAATTCTTAATTCTATTTCTAGCTAATCTTCCTGTCTGTTGTCTGATCTCTGACTTTTTCAAATCTCTTAACTGTGCTGTGACTCAACTGTTAACCCTGTTTTTTTTCTGTCTTTGTTTCATGTGTACTCAAATCTAACTTCTGTCTTTTAAAGTTACCTCGCCGGGTTGTAAAACTGATGAGGTCAGTCGTCAAACGACCAATCTACTCTTTCAGAATCAGTTTGAAATGGCTGTTATCCAATGTGAAAACATTTCTTTGTTTGAGAACAGCCAACCAAATGGAGACACCATCCCATGAATTTTCAGAGGGAAAAATCAACAGTCAGTTCTTATAAGATAAATGCTCAATATAAAATCTAACTAAATTAAATGACTTGGCTAATATATGGTGATCATGCATTTATACCATTACTCCAATAACACTCATGAATATAACATTTCTTATACATAATTATAATACATGCATTCACATTTAGATCAAGATTAGAACAGCAGAACATGCAGCAAACCATGGTTGGTGATAAGGGGGATGATTTTCAGTGTCCTTAGGATCCAGGATAAGCTGAAAGAAACTTAATATTTAGAACAAATTAAAAGTCATCCTACGTACTGAAAACACATTCCGTAGGTATCCGCTAGGAGGTACTGTTGAGCTGTAGATGATTTCCTTAGTATCTGGCGAAGGCCTGGACAGCATAGGCTATAAAACCGTCAGATTAAGTGGTTTATGACTCTTTTAAAAACATTGGTTTCCTGTGAAAAGGTACGTTATCAAATGCAGTGTTCATGTTGAGAGGTCTGGTCTCCTGAGTTTTATGTTCCTTTGAGCCTTTAAAAGCAAACTCTGATCCTTACAATCTCTGCAAGCGGCAATTGTTTACATTGGGGTCCTGGGAAAGCAAGCATCTTTGGTCAGGTCTGGAAGAAGCCTGCATGAGTCAGCAAAAAGCCAGTGATATTCCTGAGAAGGCAGAAAGGTGATATTCCTGTGTAATGAATAAATTGAAATTCCTGTAAACTGGAGAGAAGTGATCTTGTCTTGGTTTTGAGGAGGACGATGATGCTACAGTTCCCCCCTTTGTAGCGATGGTGAGCATAGGTCAGCGTCGGTACACATCCATGGCAGCTTCGTCTCCTTGGCAACACTTGACCTAAATACTGGGTTAAAAGGTTTGTGTGATGTCCATACACACTAGCATGCAAACAGTATCTATTACTAAGTACAGATCTTTGACTTTGGTTTACTGGAAGGACTTCCATGAATTTCAAAAAATAATTTGGAATATGGACAAATGTAGATTATAAAATTGACTTGGAGTAGTAAGCTAAGGCATAGGTCTTGAAATGACTCAAAAATTCTAGCTACAAAAATAAGTGCGTAGTCTTACATACCTGAGGTAGGAATCTTGGTCTACAATGAAATAGCTATCATAGTTGAAAAAAAAAAAATAGTTTGAATGGGTACAAAAATCAAAATGGAGTGCAAGAGCTATATATAAAAAAATATAGGTTTGTATATAAGCATGCATATAACTTTTAAAAATTCTAAAAATAAAGAGAAATAAAAGTCACAACAAAGAATGCAAAACAAAAATGTATTGCTTATCTGAGGTAGATGTTTAGGTTAAGCAATATTGAGTTAATTCAAGGAGGTTCGAATTGAATTGGTTTATTTGGACTAAACCATGGTTCCACAGAGGTCTTACTCAGAGGGTGCTTGAGACCTTTGTTCTGGAAGACTGAGCGAGCATGGGGAGTCATCATTGTTCTTTGAGTGGCAATGAGGAATAACTTTGTGACATCTGAAACAGGGGCAAGAAGCGGTGAAGGCAGACTCGTTGTCAAAGTGTTAGCTGAAAGTCTAATATTTTTAGCTACCTTTCGAAGAAACACAGACATTAGATGTGGGTGAGCAAGGTCACCCTCTAACATGAAGAGTGACAAGTCCAAGACCTTGTTGAGTTTGAATGAGGCTTTGGAGCAAACATTCAAAACCAACACAGTATCTTGCAAAGTTTTGGTAACAGTTGGTGGTTCAACTGTCTGGCATTTCAGTGTAGCGGTGTTGACTGATTTAACAGTAGACGTGCTAAGGGTAGCAAGGGGCCCTAATGATGAGGCCGTGGTTGAGAATCTACCTAAGGATTGTTGACTTCTTGTTTGGGTTCTGTCCAGTTCTAACTGGGCGAAGGTAGGTGAGAGTGCTAGGTAGAGAGCTAAACTGAAAAACAGGAGGGCCATCGTCCTGGTCAACAAATAGAAGTGAGTCATTTTAATCTTGAGCTTCTTGTCAGTTTTCCTTTTCTTGAGGTACCTGAGTGGTAGGTGAAAGTTATTCTTAGAGGTGGAACAACTTTGTTAGAGGCTGAGCTCTAAGCTATTAGTGTTTATCACCTTTAGAGGGTTTTGTGATTATTGACTTAAGCTAGTGATGTTGTTGATTTTGTTTGTACTACTTTGAAATAGTAACTTGATGATACTGAAAGAAATTTTTCGGGGTCTTTTAAGGTTAGATTTTAAGGAAGTCAGTTAGTTTGGGTTAACTTTCTCCTTTTGAAGGTTTAATGCAGTTACCTGATTGAGGAAGAGAAATGCGACCGAGAATGTCTGAGGCTGATCGTCAGCTAACAGTTATCTATCGGGCGCAAACAAGATTTAGGTTTGTTTTACTGACTTAATGGAACAGTGTTGTCCCCGACAAGTCCCATGGGGTTTTTGTAAGCTTTGATTTGATTACGATGGACCCATTTGGAGATGGGGTCCTGGCGACCTTTGCTTATTTTGATTTGGTAAACGACCGGAGAGAGTTTATCTGTGATCGTGTGTGGACCTGTCCACCTGGGGAGGAACTTCCGAGCGAGTTTTCCTGCTCGTGCGTTGGTCTGTCCTGTCTGAGGAATGAAAGCATAATAGAAAACCTTGTCTCCCACTTGGAGTTCGTCATGTGAGGCTTTCTGATCGTAGTAGGATTTGCGTCCTTCAGCTGATCGGTCCAAATGTTTTTGGGCAAAGGCAAAAGTCTGTCGGAGATGTTTGGTCAGGTCAGTCATGTACTGGTGAGTAGTGTAAGCTGTAGCAACACTGGCTTCTCCAGGTTGGTAGAGTAAATGCAGGGGCAAAGTCATTTGCCGGCCTGTCATCATTTCAAAAGGTGACACCCCCGTAGCTTCATGGGGTGTGGCTCGGATGGCCATTAAGACCAGCGGGAGTTTTACATCCCAGTCTTTTTGGTGTGGTGAAATATACTTCTTCAGTATGTTGATCACAGTTCGGTGGGTTCTTTCAACCTGTCCGGAGGATTGTGGGTGGTGGCTAATATGGAAGTTAGCTTTAACTCCCAAGGTTTCCCACAGTTGTCGCATGACTTCGGCGGTGAAATGAGTGCCGCGGTCAGAGTTGATTCGGCTTGGCAGACCAAACCTAGAGAATACGTGGTTCATCAACAAGTAGGCCGTGGTTTCTGCCGTGTCATTAGGAGCAGGCAGGCACTCGACCCATTTGGTGAAAGCACATGTGACTGTGAGGAAGTATTTGTTTCCTCTGGCTGACCGTGGAAGGGGACCTACCCAGTCAATTTGGAGGTCAGACCATGGGAATGAAATGCCTCTTTTCTGTAGGGGTGCTCGATGCATCGGGTTGGTTGGTTGAAACTGGCAACATACGAGACATCCCTTTATGTAGTCGGCTACATCCTTTCGCATGTATGGCCAATATGCCACTTGTTTGAGTGCGTTGTACGTTGCTTTGACGCCTTTGTGTCCTGCAGTTGGGAGATCATGGGCATGAACAATCATCACCCCCCTCTGGTTACGAGGGACCACAAGCGCAGGCGTAGGGAGTTCATCGGAAACATGAACTAGAATGCCATTTCGCAGCTGCAAGGATGATCGTGCGGCAAAAAGTGGCTTCAAGTCTGGAGTGTCAGCGAGATCCGAGTCGGATGGTGCATTAACTGCAGGATCTGAGATGTATTGTATCATTTTATGGACCGCAGGGTCAAGGGTTTGAAGAGAGATAAGGTCAGCGTCAGTGAAAATAGGGTCAACCGCAAGGGGACCTGTGGTTTGTGTCGTGTCCTGGGCCCTGTTAGTCTGGGCCCTAGTGACTGCGCAGACTGTAGGGGTGGGTGGGTGGGACTGTGAAGTCGGCACCTGAGCAGAATCAAAGGACCAGGGTGTGCCTTGTATAGCTCCTTGTTTTGCAAGTGAGTCCACAAGGTCATTCCATTCTTTGTCCTGACCTGGTGTGCGCGAGTGACCTCTGACCTTTTTCCAGTACACCTGGAGGTTGTTGGAGGTGACCAGGTGATCACATGCCTTGAAAAGGTCTTGATGTTTAACCGGTTTGCGGTTGGAGGTTACAAAACCTTTGGCCTTCCAGAGTACTAAATGACAAGTGAAACTGAGACGTGCATAGTTGGAGTCAGTGCAGATGACCAATGTGCGAATGCCATGGTCTACAGCAAGTTGCAGTGTAATGAGCACGCCTGCGATTTCCGCATACTGAGATGATTGGGAACCCAGTTGATAGTTGTGGGGTTCACAAGGCTGATTGTTCAGCCATGCCACACCCACACCAGCACGAATGTGAGTTTCATGGTGAAAAGAACAACCATCGACATAGGCGGTGACCATATCTTGGCAGATGTTCTGGTCAAAGTAGTGATGGTTTGGGTCTTCAGTGACTGTAGGTGGCTCTGCACGAATGGATGGTCCTGGAGTGTCCTCAGAGCACCGTTGGCAGGCAGCCAAGTCTGTGCCGAGAGGGCTTCTCAACTTTTGTGCGTAGCGGATCTCCACATCAAAGCTTTGTAGAGCCATCAACCAGGAGGCTATTCTGGCATTTGTTACAACACCTTCTCTGATGCGTTGACTGTTAAGGAAGACCACTGGTTGGTGGTGAGTCTCAACTGTGATTCTCTGGCCTCCTACATAGTTGGAGAAATGTTTGACTGCCCATACAGTGGCCAGAAGGGCTTTTTCACAGTCCGAGTATTTCAGTTCCGGACCAGAGAGGGTTTTGCTGGCATAGGCCACGACTCGTTTGTCGTGGTCGTAGATTTGGTATAATCCAGCACTTAAGCAGTTGGCAGAGAATCCCACTTGTAAGAAGAATGGCTGGTCGCAGTTGGGATAGGCCAAACATGGTGCTGTGCATAACTTTTGCTTCAACGCTAGCATAGCCTGTTCTTGAGCCTCAGACCAAATGAAAGGGGTGTCCTTTCGTAGGAGGTCTGTAAGGGGTTTTGCCAAGTCTGCATAATCCTCAATGAACTGACGTGAGTAATTGCATACCCCTAGGAAGCTCCGGAGTTCGGAGATGTTGGTAGGGGCTTTGATGTTTAACACACCTTGAATTCGTGCCGTTTGTGGTAGTACCCCTTTGGATCCTACCAAGAGACCGACATAGTTGACTTTGGTTTTGCACCATTGGCATTTGGAGAGAGAAACTTTGGCTCCAGCTCGCGTGAGCTGGCCAAGGACATGGTCAATTTCAGTGAGGTGGGTGTCCAGAGTTGGACTCCGAATGAGAATGTCGTCAACATAGATAAGGTTACCTCTGTCTCGGGCGTCTGGACATGCTTTGTTCAAGAAAATGTTGAACTCTGCAGGAGAGTTGGCATAACCGAAAGGGCATCGGGTGAATGTGTATTGGCGATTCGCGAACGTGAAGGCCAGTTTGTGTTGGTCTTCAGCTTGGACAGGAATAGTCCAAAAACCAGAAGCAATGTCCAGTGTTGAGAAGTATTTGGCATCTTTGACTCTAGGGAGTTCTTGCTCCAGTTGAGTCATAGGCCACCTAGAGAGAGGAACTTGAGTGTTCAATTTCCTGTAATCAATGGTGAGTCTCCACTTACCATTGGGCTTTAGGACAGGCCATAAGGGAGCTGAGTAGGTACTGTTGCATGGCCTGATTATGCCACGGTCCAGTAAATCATCGATTATTTCTTGTACAGGGCCGTACGAGGCCAAGGGAATCTTGTACTGCCTGACGTAGGTTGGAGGGGCGTCAGGTGGTGTAGGAATGCGTACTGAGTGGATTGTGGTCAGTCCACAGTCCAAGGAGTCTTTGGAGAAGGATTGTTCATACTTAAGAAGAACTTGGTGAAGTTTTTTACGTTCTTCGTCAGAGGTTAGGGCATCAGCATCAGCTACCACCTGTGCAATCTCTTCAGCGATAGTGAGGACTGGTTTCGGCGGAGCGTCGCTGGGATTGTTATTGGTTTGCTGATCGGACTCCGATGGAAGGAGTTCAATGGCTTGGGCAAGCATTTGGTCATTGTTAGTCAAGTCGATTCGTCCCACTGACTCTTTGTCAGGGGTTGGTATTGACACAAGAGTGATGGCCTTAGAAGGCTTAGTGTAAATGACTGTAGGTTCAAGAGAGTCGGCCCAAAGAGAATCAGGGAGGCCGCCTAGCATCGGAACAGTCAATTCAAAATCGTGGAAATCTGTGGTGATGAGCCAGCCAAGAGGCGTGGCCTTGGGCAGGACGATGGTCTCTGCCGTGGGATTGTTAACCGGTAATGTGGTGGTTCTGTATTCTAGGCTTAGAAGGGGCATGGCCTCCAGAGTTAAGGCTAGATTGTCAAGCACAGGAGCCGGTTGGAAAAATGCTTGTGGATGCATAAGTTTCTGTCCGGTTTGAATGCATAGTTGGACCGGATAGCACGTGACATTAGCAGGTATGAGACAATGTTGAGTGTTCAGTACCTGGCAGGCCTCAGGGATGGTTTGGCCTGACTTTAGAGTGTCAAGATCTGGTTTAGAGTGAGCGTCTCGAACTGAGGTGAGAGACCATAAGACATTGTTTATGGTATCAACCTGGGTTCCGAGTCTCACAAGAAGATCACTGCCGATGTAGACTGCATGTGGCAGGTCGGGAACGACCAAGAAGGGATGCGTTAGCAGTCTGTGGTTCCACTGAAGGTGGAGGGCGCAGATACTTCTGGCGACCAATGTTTTGTTTGATTTGGTCCCAGCAGGGAAATGAAAAGACTTGTTAGTGATCATAAGGTCAGGGTATTTCTCGTGTAGAGAGTCGAAAAGTGTCTGGCTGATTGCAGATTTATCAGCCCAGAGAGCCAGTACCACGTCTTCTACGTGGGAGCTTTGGATAGCTAGTCCTTTGACCACTTGGGGGCAGTACTCTTCATCGACGGCCCCTGGTTTCAGGGTGCAAAGAAATGAACTGTGTTCATTTAAGGTTGGGTTGTCAGATGTGGTGACCTGAAAAGGGGTGTCTGTTTCAGCTTGGTCCCCAAGGTCACCTTCCGTCAAACTTTGTTGGGTCAGCAGTGCGAGTGGGTTGACTCCTGGAACATCCAAGGTGTCAAGAGTGTAGCACTGTGATCCGGTTGCTTCAGGTAGAGTGGTTGGAAGAGGTTGTCGAACTTGAGCCCATAGCTTGAGATTCTTGAAGTCTATCAGAGGCTCAAAGCGATTAAGTAGATCTTTGCCTATCAGCAATGGAATTGAGTTGAGATTGGACACATAGACCGGGTGGATCAAGGTCATGGGCCCAATGGAGATTTGTATCAATGACATGTGTGACACAGTCGTGTTTGAGGGTGCATAAGGTTGAATAGCTAAGGAGCAAGGTCTTAGTTTCAAGTCTTTGTGCGCATAATTAGCAGTGACACGTAGGTGTTCAAAAAGGTCACGCGACATGAGTGTGATGTCCGCGGCAGTATCTAGTAGGGCTTCGTGCGTCATCACATCTTCCAGGGTCAATGACAGGAAAAATTTCCGTACAACCCCCCTTTCGGTTAAATCACACAGAAATTCTTGGACCGGTGGTTCAACGCAGATTAAAGAGTCGCCGGTTTCGGGCGAGTGAGGTTTTCCAGGTAGCTGGACTACCAAAATGGCACTGGGTGGCGTTGCATTTTGGAGCTCCTCCTGAGTTTCGGGCGGAGGATGCTCGGTTGTGTCTTTGGTATCCTTCCCTTTTGTAGTAGGAGAATCCTCAGGGTTGACTTGTGGCAAATCTAAAGGATCGTTTGGGGTGGTCACAATATTTATGGCTAGGACATCTGGTTTCTTGTCCTCTTTTGCCTCCTTTTTCCTCTTCAGTTCGTCAAGTATGCGTTGGAGAGTCTCCAGGTCTTCTTGGCTGAAAATGGGCTTTTCTTTCTTCTCCCAGGGTTTGGAGTTAAACTTTCCAGGGGGAGGTCTTGCTTCCCTGTTGAAATTTTTCCGGCGGTACGAAGGAGGTGACCACTTTCCGCGATTATGCGAGTTTTGAAATCGATATCTGTCATCCCGGGTATCCGTACCGTATCCTCGTGACTTACCTGGTGGACTCAGTCTCCGACGGTAGTCAGGTTTTGGTGATGTTGTCATGGCACTTGGTGTCAAAAATTTTTCCGGGTCATGACTCGACTTATCTTGACTAGAGGACTGTCGTCGTTTTATTTGTGACCGAGATGCTGGAACAGGGGCTGGCCTTGGGGCGCCCTCTAGGTCCAGGGTGTCTGATGCGGTGTTGACTGCTAACACCGCGGTAGACTCGGTATGCTTCTGATTGCTTTGTCGCTGTTTCTGGAATGCATAATGTGCGAACTCTCTTAGTTGGTTTATCGAGTTTGTCTTTGGGTTAGCCATGACTCCAAGGTGGTGTCCAATCGTGGGATGGAGATTCTGAATGAACAGAGCCTTGAAATTGTGGTCTTCTTCCATCTCAGGCGTGTTTTGAGATCCGAAATATGCACGCAGGAGTCGCTGGTAGTATGCCTGTGGAGGCTCTAAGCGACCCTGTTTCACAGCTAGGGCTGTCGCTAGCCCTGACTGTAAGCAGTCGTCGGAAAACTCTCTTTCGATGGCTTCATAGAGCTTTCGGCGGTTCATCTTGATGTCAAATGGTTGCCGATCTATAAATTTTGATACCGACCTGTTGGATGTCAACTTGATCAAATAAATGCGGTCGTCAACCGTAGCATCAGGGTATTTACGCAAGTAGTAGTCGATGTCTTGCAAATAAGCCCTGGTATCAGGTGACCCACTGGTTGAGGGGTCAAATTTCGTGACGTGGCGAGCGATCTTATTGAGATCTCCATCGGATGGAATTTGCACACGTCTTTCACGTTGCCGTTCGGGTCTGAACGGGTCAGGTGAGTGTGAGCCGGGGGAGTCCCCATCCCATGAGGGGATGCCCCCCTTTGTCGAGGGAACCGGCCTGTTCATGGATTCTGATCTCAGATCCCTTTGTTTGCGGTGGTCTTCCAGCTCTTCTTGGGCGTCCTGAAGACCTTGTTGTGCTTCTCGTAGGAGCAGTTTGCATTTCCCATAATTGGAGCTTGTTTCGTCCAATTGACCTTCAACTTCCTTGAGTTGATTCTCTTTGTAAAGCAGGGCGGTTCTCAATTCCTCGTTTTCTTGCTGAAGTGAGGTATTGTTGTCTTCTAGTCGTTGCTTTTCTTCCTCTGCTTGTTCCAGATCTAGCAACGTCTGATCGAGCGTAGCTTGGGTGTCTTCTTTCTCTATGTGAGCTTGTTCCTGCTTTTTCACAAGGGATTTGTTCTCTTCCTGAAGAGAAAGGATGGTTGTTTGTAGTTTCACCAGTTCCTTTTCGGCGTAGAGTACTTGGGTTTTGGCTTGTTTTAGCCTTGCAACTAATACTAGTGCAAACTTTCCTAACACACCGGGGATTTCCTTTGCTTTCGGTGGGTTAGCTTCGCATTCATCCGAAAGTTTTTCCGTGATTTGCTTCAAATCTTTTGGTAGAGTATCCCGAACTTGTTTGGAGAAACCGGGTATAAGGTCGGAAGCCAACTCTTCCAATATTGCTTGAAGGTCATTTAATTCGTCAAGTGGATTCGACATGTTTGACCGTTTGTGTAACGCTTAGCTTGAAATCAATTCGTTGATTATAGCTAAAGTTGTGTGTCAAGAGTTAACCTTGAGTGTCGTTTTACAGTGAGGGTAATTACAAGCTTCTTTTTGGAGTTTGTTTCAACTTCCAGGCTTGTAAGAAGGAAAGCAAATATTTTGGAATTCTTTAGAAATGTGGAATAGGTGTTAGTTTATTTGTTGACACTGTATTTTGATTTGTATTTCACAAGACAAAAGCAAAAAAAAAATTTTGTGTTGATTGACTTCTTTCAGTTCAGTTATCAAAGTGTAGTTTTGGAATAGTCCTCAACTAGGTTGTGAATTTTTTGTTGAATCTCACTTGAAAGTAATGATTTTATTTACAAAAGAAAAAGAAAGCAGCAAAAATAGAAAAGGTTAAATGCTTTAAGGCTTTAGGGTTACAGTATAAGTCTTCACTTTGTTTTAAAGTTAGAACTGGCTTTGTTCTGTTTGTTAAAGCTTATCTTCATTTAAAGCCTTTCAATGTTTTAATATTTACAAGTTAGGAAACAAATGAATTGTCTTTGCGTATTGTCACTAAGGCTTCCTTAGGATTAAAGTTAATGATTTTTTAAAAGAGGAGAAAAATATTAAAAATATTTTACAGACTAGTCAAAGTTTTCACTTTTGACTTATTTCAAATCCTGGATAGAAATAGTGAGTTGGTTAAATGTTTTCCTTCTCCTGGGGAGGAAATATGAATCAGAAGCAACACTGACTGTAAATAAGCTAAAGCTTTCAAGTGTTAATTGCTGGATGTGGTTTCCTAATTTTGGAGAATTTTGGTTAAATATTTAGTAAATCACTAAATTCTTTACCAACATGCACAGGAGTAACATTAACTTGAGTTTAAATGAACATTGTCATTTATTTGAGTCCCTAAGTTGAATGGCTTCCTGTGAAAGAAATTGCACAAAGTGATCTTTAAAACAAAACACATATATATAGCTTCAAAAGTTTGCAGACTTTTAGCATAAGATGTGTGAATATATGCTTTTAACTAAAAAGATTAAAATATGTGGTTAACATATGTGAGTAAATACAAAGTCTATGCTTCTATGTTCTTTCAGTGTGTATGTATGCAGTCAAAAGCTCTTCCACCAATGAGAACAAACTTCAAACACACAAGTTTCCTTTTCCTTTTGGTTCTTGGGATAAAACTTTGAATTGGGTTTAAATTTAGATTGTTCCGGATAATTCGGATTGATTTAAAGTCAATTTGGAAGCTCTGTTTGATTATAAATCAGCTTAATAGATTTGCTCTGCTTTTATCCGAGTGTGCATTCATGCAAGAAATGCAACTCCTATAGTTGACCACACGATGGAGGCAGTTGTCTCTGCCCTCCCAGGGGGAGGAGACACTGGTGACGTCGCTCTGGGCGGGTCTACCGGTCTCACTCAAAATGGCGGCTAGGGTGACTCCCTCTTAGCGCCTTCAAGATGGCGTCTGCACGCTTACTCTGCTCATGCGCAGTTTTTCGTGCACGCCTTTCGGTCACGCGCGCGACTGTGCGTGTTCACGTGACACGACGCGGGCGCGAGTCTCAGCGACAACGCCACGCCTTGCTTTCCAAAATGAGAGTTTAATCTCCAACTTTCACAAATAATGTTACCCCTTTAATTTCGGGTATAGCTTAGCGCTACTTTCCCCAGCGGTTTATTCAGTGACCAGATCAAACCGCGTCCAGCTTAATCTGACGTCACCACGCTTGGGTAATTAAATTACAGAACTGGCCAGTTTAATTACTCCTTTCGGGATAATCGCCGAAAGGTTAAACTGGCGAGAGACAGGACGGTTTTCTTCGCGTTTCTGTCGCTCTAGGCCTTTGTTTCTTAATCCAGCATATAATAATACTGTTTAAACTTCTTTGCATGCATCAAAAACTGTTGACTTTTTAGTGGGCGAATCACTCACCCCCCTTTGCAGCTATCAGCCACCAGCGGGGGTTAGGTAAACAAACACAGCAGATACACACAGGCAGGAGGAGAGATGCAGGCCTCAGTCTCAAACAAACACACACACTCGCCAAATAGTGGATCAATATTTGCAGGAACAAATTATGATTTCAATGAATTTTCCTTTTGCATATACGTTTCCCAATTACAGAGGCCTCACAAACGGGTCACCATTAATAATGTAGGATGAAGAGCCTATAAAATTATTTGTCATAAGGTACAGGAATTATTTATTTTATTTAATAGTGGGTGTGAAAGGGGCGGAGTTGAACCATCACTTCTACACCCGCTAAATTAAATAAAAGCACTCGTAAAAGGGGCACCAGTCCTAACGGACAATAAGATTAACTTTAATTTTAATTAATTTTGTACCTTAAATTACTTAATGAATCAGTCTCAAAGTTTCAGTGAGTTTTTGTCCTGCCGTGATTAGGAAACCTGTATATGCGAAAGGAAAACGCTTCAACTGCTCTTATTCACTCATTTATTAAAATCATTCAGGTTACATGACATGGCGTTCAAATGATGAATAAACAGATTCAGATGATGACAGCGTAAAATATCACATCAACTGATATTGAGTTCCTGAACATAAAATCCAGCGTTACACCTCTGCAGAACCAAGGAGTACTAGACTTATGTTTCAACAGTAAATGAGACTGGAATGTTTTAACAAAACATTGCAATTTTATGAGGAAAATTCATAAGCTAATTATCTAAAAATGACTCCTGAATTAATCTACAAAATTTAAGGGCAGTTACTTAAAAATGACTGAAAGTTTTCATTCAGTTTACAGTTCTATCCTGTGGCTGAGACTAATTGAGCCCTGAAATACGGGCAATATTCAATTGTAATTTAATTGTTAGGACATCACGTTTTAACCCAGAAATAGGAGAAATAAGTCTCACTCACACACGGCCGTAGGTCCAAATCCCGCTGGTCGGTACCGCTGGGTTTTTTTGAAGCTCGGACGTCGGGAGGAAGCTGCTGCTGCGATGCCTCCTCACAGCCGTGGGGCGATAACTCAGCTGGGGGCCCTTCAAAGAGACATTTGCAGCCGTGGGTGGTTTGTCTCAGGGCGGCGTGAAAAGTCCTTGGGAAAAGAATCCAAATTTGGGGTCTCTTGTAGCAGGATAGACCAAAAAAACTGAAGGAAAATCTTCTCAGCCTCTTCACTTTAAACTAGGCAAATTAAAGGTCCACTTTAATGGCGTGAAAAGTCATTAAAAAAAAGTGTTAGAAAAACATTTACTAGGATAAGAATGGCTTCTGAGGTGAAGGAAAAAGTTCGAGAATTTGATTCTCTAAAAAGGGACGAGCTCTAAAGAAAAATGGTTTCTCCTCAGTTTCCAGAATATAAGAAAAGATTTGACAAACACAGAATAAAATAAAACTTCACAGGGCCTTGAAACGGTGGAATAAAATCTTCTTCTGAGATCTAGATTACTATTCTGCTTCTTTAATCTGAATTTAGTTCCTAATCTTTCTCAAAATCTCTTTCTTCTTTCTGTGTTTCTAATTCTTAATTCTATTTCTAGCTAATCTTCCTGTCTGTTGTCTGATCTCTGACTTTTTCAAATCTCTTAACTGTGCTGTGACTCAACTGTTAACCCTGTTTTTTTTTCTGTCTTTGTTTCATGTGTACTCAAATCTAACTTCTGTCTTTTAAAGTTACCTCGCCGGGTCGTAAAACTGATGAGGTCAGTCGTCAAACGACCAATCTACTCTTTCAGAATCAGTTTGAAATGGCTGTTATCCAATGTGAAAACATTTCTTTGTTTGAGAGCAGCCAACCAAATGGAGACACCATCCCATGAATTTTCAGAGGGAAAAATCAACAGTCAGTTCTTATAAGATAAATGCTCAATATAAAATCTAACTAAATTAAATGACTTGGCTAATATATGGTGATCATGCATTTATACCATTACTCCAATAACACTCATGAATATAACATTTCTTATACATAATTATAATACATGCATTCACATTTAGATCAAGATTAGAACAGCAGAACATGCAGCAAACCATGGTTGGTGATAAGGGGGATGATTTTCAGTGTCCTTAGGATCCAGGATAAGCTGAAAGAAACTTAATATTTAGAACAAATTAAAAGTCATCCTACATACTGAAAACACATTCCGTAGGTATCCGCTAGGAGGTACTGTTGAGCTGTAGATGATTTCCTTAGTATCTGGCGAAGGCCTGGACAGCATAGGCTATAAAACCGTCAGATTAAGTGGTTTATGACTCTTTTAAAAACATTGGTTTCCTGTGAAAAGGTACGTTATCAAATGCAGTGTTCATGTTGAGAGGTCTGGTCTCCTGAGTTTTATGTTCCTTTGAGCCTTTAAAAGCAAACTCTGATCCTTACAATCTCTGCAAGCGGCAATTGTTTACATTGGGGTCCTGGGAAAGCAAGCATCTTTGGTCAGGTCTGGAAGAAGCCTGCATGAGTCAGCAAAAAGCCAGTGATATTCCTGAGAAGGCAGAAAGGTGATATTCCTGTGTAATGAATAAATTGAAATTCCTGTAAACTGGAGAGAAGTGATCTTGTCTTGGTTTTGAGGAGGACGATGATGCTACACTGTATATACTTTTATTTTATCTGTTTCTTTTTTCTACTTGTTTTGGTTTTGCTCTTGCTATGAACCCTGAGTTTGAAATAAACGTTTGAATTTTGAATTTGAATTTACAATACAGAGAGGCTTGTGTCGGCGGCTAGCATTTTCAAAACGTGACCCATCAAGTGGCAACTAATTAAACTAACACAATATCACTCAATTACCTGATACAGGACGTGATGAGCTGAATATAATGCACTACGACGGGCTGGACAAGCTTGACTGGGTCACGGCAGCTGCCTGGGACTAGGTCACCACTGAATTGTTTTCACCGAGTACAACGTTGCCATGTGGGTTGCTAACCGGAAGTAGGCCAAAATCCCGGATGCCCGACTGCACCCATTGATAAATATAAATGATATCAAAAAGTCCGAGCCATTAATTTTTTCTTCTATTATTATATTCTTAATCAATGCTGTTATTTTATGCACCCGTTCTTGCTGATGCAATGTTTCAACAACTGTAAGAAATATTGTTTGTAGATTTCTCAAAATAAGATTTAGAAAAAGAAGGATGTGATGTGATGTTTGGCGAGCCAAACGTTCGGAAGCGCTTGAGATCCGTTCGGCGGTTGATTTTTCGGCTGAAAAATTTTGAACTTCATCAAACGAAAGGAAGCGACGGATGGTCAGATCTCCGAGAGAGAGCCAGAGAAGTTTGTCGGGTGGTTTGGCAAGGAGGTTGGGTGACGGGACTGGAGTCTGCGGGCATGGAAAAATGGAGAGGAGGAGCAGAGTAAAGACAGGTGTGGCGGGTCGGCGCAGCAGCGTTGTGAATGGGCCAGACTGGGGAGATTCTGATTTGTGGGACAGTGAGGATAGTATGGATACTGGGCAGGGAAGCGGGAAAGGAAAAGAGAAAAGGGAGAATAACTTTCCCGGTAATAATGCAAAGAAGCCTAGAAGTAGTGGAAGTGGTGGAGGTGCGGAGGGAGGAGGGCAGGAAGGAGCCGAGTTAAAAATTATTGTAAGGTTTGAGGACGAAAAGGGGATATCCACAATGAGCCCAATTAAGTTAACAACAATACTGAAAAACCAGGTAGGAGATATATACATGGCAAAGGTATTGAGAGATGGAAATCTACTGATTGTGTGCAGGTGTGAGGAGCAAAGGGAAAGAGCTGAAAAAATGAGGGAGGTTGGGCGATTTAAAGTGAAAAATACAAGCATTATTGATAACGGGTCAAAGTGGAACAAGGGTGTAATTTGGGGGGTGCCGATAGGAATGACAGTGGAAGAAATTAAAGCTAATTTAAAAGGGGGGGTAGTAAAGGCAGCTCGTAGGCTACAGGCCACCCGGGAAGGACAGAGGAGAGACACTGAGGGCGTGGTGGTTGAGTTTGAAGGAGAGGTGCTCCCCAAAAGTGTAAGTTTGTGCTTTTTGAGGTATGGGGTAAGAGAATTTGTCCCTAATCCAATTCGGTGCTATAATTGCCAAAGGTTTGGACACATAGCTAACACTTGTAGATGGAGGAAAAGGTGTGCAAGGTGTGGGGGCAACCACCAGTATGGAGAGTGTAAGCAAGAAACGCCAAAGTGTTGCAACTGTGGCAGGAATCATAGTGTGGCCTATGGAGGCTGTGAAAGTATGATGAGAGAGAGGGAAATTCAGCGAGTCAGAGTGCAGAGTAAAGTTTCATATGCTGAAGCAGTGAAAAGGACGGACCAGGGAGGAGGGAATGGGCAAAGGACTGGGGGGAGGCTGCCTGCAGGGGAAAGAGAGCTGGTACGGAATGGGGAAATTCAGGTTAATCTGAAGAGACTGGTTATCTTTATAGCAGGAGTTGTGAATGCCACAATGGAAGTAAAGTCTAAAACTGAAAGAATTCAAATAATAGTGAAGGCAGCAGCTAACCATCTTGGTTTCAGTGGTTTAACTTGGGAGGAGGTGAGGAGTGGGCTCAGTAGCCAGATGAGTCAGGATCAAGCAGCAATTGGAAAGGAATTGTGAGGATGGTTATAGTGATTCAATGGAATGCAAGAAGTTTGGTGGCAAATGGACAGGAATTCAAAAGATATATTGAGGAACTTTCAGACAAACCAGATGTCATTTGTGTTCAGGAGACGTGGTTGAAGCCTAATCTGGATTTTAAAATAATGGGATATGTTTCTATTCGGAGTGATAGGAAGGAGGGAATGGGAGGTGGGTGTGCAACATTTGTGAGGGAGGGAATTCAGTTTAGAGAGGTAGGTAAAGGGGATGAGCTGGAATATGTGGTAGTTGAAATTTGGACTAAAGAGGGGGAATTAGTAGTTGCTAATTTGTACAATCCTTGTAGGAGACTGACATTGAGTCAGTTATCTCAGATGGAGGGAATAGATGGGAGCAGGGTGGTAGTTTGTGGGGACTTTAATGCCCATAATGTGTTATGGGGGGCAAATTATACAGACATAAATGGTGAGATTATTGAGGAACTCTTGGAAGAGAAGAAGCTAGTGTGTTTGAATGATGGTAGAGCAACCAGAATTGATGTACATACGGGGAGTGGTTCATTTCTTGATTTGACATTGGTGACTAGTAATATTGCAAGTGTGTGTGAGTGGGAGGTTTTGGAGGAGTCTTCAGTGGGAAGTGATCATTTTCCAGTATATTGTAATCTTTTCATTTCAGTGAACAGGGTAAGTGGTCACAGGGAAGGGAGGTGGGTTTTTAGCACTGCTAATTGGAAATTATTTAAGTTTATTTGTGAGAGAGACCTTCCCCTAGTAGAGGTCAGTGAAGACATCGAAAGCATGGAGGAAAGTATTAAAACTATTTTTCTGGAAGCAGCCAATCAGTCAATTTCTAAAAGTAAAGGGAAAAGATTAAAGAAAGCAGTGCCTTGGTGGACAGAGGAGTGCACTAGAGCTATTAAAGAGAGGAATAAGATGCTTAAGGTCCTAAGGAGAACTCACAATTGGCAAAATCTGATTAATTATAAGAGAGCACTGGCAAAAGTCAGGAAAACTATCCGGAGGGCCAAGAGAGAAAGCTGGCAGAGATACTGCAGTACTGTAGGTAGATCAACAGCCGTGGGAGATGTGTGGAGCATGATCAAGGCTATGAGGGGAGTCAGGAGGGAATGGCAGTACCCAATATTAAAAAGTGGGGGAGAGATTGCAGTAACTGATGGGGAGAAGGCAACAATGATAGCAAAGAGCCTGACTCAAATTCATAGCTCAGGTAATTTGACTGAAGAGGGTAAAAGAGGAAGAAGTAAGACGAGTTTAGCACACCCTGGGGTTTTGGAGGAAAGGTGTGATTTTAGTAGCCCGTTGGATTCTCCTTTCACTTTAGATGAAATGGAAAGAGCGGTAAACAAATCAGGATTAACATCCCCTGGGAAAGATAGTATCTGTTACGTCATGGTGAAACACTTAGGGACTTTGGCAAGGAGGAAACTATTGGAAATTTACAACAAAGTGTGGGAAAAGGGAAAGCTCCCAACTGCTTGGAAAGAAGCTGTGATTGTTCCTGTAAGGAAACCTGGAAAGGATCCCTCAGACCCAGCGAGTTACAGGCCTATAGCTTTAACGTCGCATTTGGGGAAAATAATGGAAAGAATGATCACAGATAGGATTGCTTTTTATCTTGAAAGTAGGGGAATTCTGTCACCACATCAGAGTGGATTTAGAAAAGGAAGGGGAACTATGGATCCTGTTGTGTGTTTGGAGACAGAGGTACGGAAGGCTCAGGTAAACAAAGAGTTGGTAATTGCGGTATTCTTTGACGTGGAAAAAGCGTATGACATGTGGAAGGAGGGGTTGATGATAAAGCTAAGTATGATAGGAATATCTGGGAGAACATTTAACTGGATAAAGGATTTTTTGTTTAATAGGTACATCCAAGTTAGAGTGGGCAGAGCCATGTCAGATAGGTACTTGGTGGAAAATGGCACCCCCCAGGGTAGTGTTATAAGCCCAGTACTTTTTTCTATTATGATAAATGATGTTTTTTCTGTTGTGAACAATGACATTGGCCGTTCTTTATTTGCTGATGATGGGGCATTATGGAAAAGAGGGAGTAATTTAAGTATATAAGAGGGAAAATACAAGAAGCGATAAGTGCAGTGGAGGGATGGTCATATTCCTGGGGATTTAAATTCTCTGTTGAGAAAACAAAGGTGGTGGTGTTTACAAGGAAAAGGGTAGCGGATGCCCAGTTAACACTGTATGCTCAGGAATTGGAACAAGTCAAAGTTTTCAGGTTTCTGGGTATCTGGTTTGATGTTAGTCTAACTTGGAGGGAGCATATTCAGAAGATGTCAGCTAGGTGCAAAAAAGTACTGAATGTGATGAGGTGTTTGACAGGGGTTGAGTGGGGTGCTAGCAGAACGGCTATGAGAAACATTTATGTTGCTTTAATTAGGTCTATATTGGATTATGGGTGTATTGTATATGGATCGGCTGCTAAAACTACGTTGAGCAAGTTGGATGTCATCCAGGCCCAGGCACTGAGGATCTGCTGTGGGGCTTTTAAAACAACTCCTGTTGCGGCCCTCCAGGTGGAAATGGGGGAAATGCCATTAAGCATCAGGCGTAAGCAGATGATGATGAGTTACTGGGTCAATCTGCAGGGGCACACTCAAAAGAAACATCCTACAGTCGGAGTGTTGTTGCCTTGTTGGGAGGGGGAAAGAGGTAAAGGGGAGAATTTTGCATTTCACGCTGGGAGAGTGGCCAGGGATATGAAGTTATGTGACAGAACATATATCCCATCAGTTCCTTTGCCAGTCACTCCTCCATGGTTTTTCTACCCAGTGTCAGTTGATTTGTATTTTTTGGAAAAGATGCGAGGGTGCAGAGAATTTGGAAACGCTGCAATTTTAGTAGAGGATCGGTTGGGTACAATATATCATTCCCTTACCCCAGTATTCACAGATGGATCAAAGGATCCTGACACGGGCTGCACTGGATTTGCTTTCCATATCCCTGCCTTAAAAATATCTGTTAATAGAAGAACATCCTCCCATCTGTCTGTGTATACAGTCGAATTGTTGGCTTTGGTGGCTGCATTGCAGAGGATTGAGGAGCTGATGGTCAAGGGTTTAGTCCTTTGTTCGGATTCCAGTGCAGCCTTGCTGTCAATAAAATCAGGGTCATCTGATAGCAGACAGGACTTGATCTATGAGTTATATGAGACTTTGTATAGACTCGGAAACAAAGGGGTGGCTGTGGTGTTTATGTGGGTTCCAGCTCACAGGGGGGTTAAGGGAAATGAGGTTGCAGATAAATTGGCTAAACAGGCTCTGGGACACTGGGAGGTGCGGGATATTTCACTGAGTAAATCTGAGGCAAAAACGCTGATTAAAGAGTGTATTAGGCAGGAGTGGCAGCATAGGTGGGATACAGGGGAAACAGGGCGACATTTGTATGCTATCCAGAGTGCGGTTGGAGTTAAGGGCAGGATGGGGACAAGAAACACAAAGGAAGAGAATATTTTATCTAGGATAAGGATGGGACACACTAGGCTAAATAAAACTTTGCATCTGGTAGGTAAGCACCCGACAGGGATGTGCGATTATTGTGAGAGAGAGGAAGAAAGTGTGGAGCAGGTCATTTTCTACTGCCAGAAGTAAACCCAGGAGAGAGACAGATTAGTGGAGGGAATTAGAGGATTAGGGGTGGGTGATGCTAACCTAAGCATGATGGTGGGAGATGGGGTAAGAAAGCTGTTGGTCTACCTTAAAGATACGGGGCTAATTAATAGAATATAGTGTGTTTTTTTTTTTTTTCTTCTCCCTTAGGGTATAATGTCTGGTCCACACTCCAACGCTGGATGGCGGTAATGCGCCTTTAAGTTGGGTGCCCCCGCCAAAAAACAGAAGAAGAAGAAGAAGAAGAAGAAGAAGACGAAGAAGAAGCAGGATGTGACGTCATTTTCAAAGCGTCCGCGCGTTGATCAAAAATTGAGGCGAGGCTGGTGGAAGGCAGCGTGAGGATTCGACATTTGGTGAGTAAAACATTTTAGACGACTTTTGTGTGTCCCCAACAGACGTGAGGAATGCTTGTGAGACGACACTGTTTCCAGAAGGTTCTAGTTCTGCTTTTAAAGGCTTGAAAACACCGGTGAACCGCGCTAACAGCAGCTAACTTAACTAGCCTAGCATAGCCGCTCCAGAATTGGTTTTGCCCCGGTCGTCCAGATTTAGTCATTCAGCAACAGACTAAAGATCGCCGGAGGACTGAAACAAGGAGATTCACTCAGAATGCGGTCATAAAAGGATTGCTTTTAAAATAAAAATTAAATTTATAAAACTTTGGAAAAAAAAGTGAAAGAAATATTGTAGGAGCCATGATAGAATGAATGAATGAATCTATCTTTATTTCGGATAGATTAAAAGTAAAGATTAAAAAGAAACAGGATAATATAACAAAAGGGGAAAAAAATCCAACAAGGTCAAATTAAACAATAACTCCTCTGATTATCCAGTTCAACATAAGTTATCCGAAATGGGTGATGACTGAAGCCGCAGCTTATATTGCCCACCCATATTCCATCCAAGAATTCAAAAGAAAAACAAAACAAGAGCAATTATAATTCAGAACAAAGCTAAGACAAAATGTGACAAAAAAAACCCCAAACAAACAAACTAAGCAACAACTCAGACTGGATATGACAATCCTTATGTGATTTTACATGTCATCTTGTAAATATGTTTGGAGTATTTCTTCCTTTAGTTTTTCTTTAAATTGTCCAAGTGTTGTACATGATTTTAATTCAGGTCCAAAATCGTTCCATAATCTGACTCCTTGCACTGAAACACAGTGTTGCTTGGTGGTAGTTCTCACTGAAGGTTTTTGAAATATACATGTTCCTCTGACATGATATTGTTTCTCCCTTATTTGGAACAACTTTTGGATATTTGTGGGCAGTGATAGATTCTTCACTTTAAACATTATTACTGCAGTTTTAAAGTCAACCAGATCTTAAAACTTGAGAGCTTTTAATTTAAGAAAAAGTGGGTTTGTTGGTTCCCTGTAAGCAGCTTTGTTTATTATTCTAATAGCTCTCTTCTGAAGCATAAAGACTGGATATATGTTTGTTTTATATGTATTTCCCCATACTTCAGTACAATATGTCATGTATGGGAGTATTAATGAATGATACAAAGTATATAATCAAATCAAACTTTATTGTCATATTGCTGTACATACAACTGTAGTGCAGGCAAGATGAAATTTCGTTTCTCTCGGCATCCATATAAATAGAAGCAGCATGATTTAAGACACACTCACACATAGCTTCACCCCCCCACCCCCCATCCATTCACACATCCCTGAGACATACTTGGGAAAAAACTAACTAACTATAATATACAAATAATATACAAAATGTCCGTAGGTGCAGTAGTGAATATGAGAGATTCCGGGTCAACTGTTCAGCATCCTGACAGCTTGTGGGAGGAAGCTGTTGATCAGTCTGGTGGTTCTGCCTCTGATGCTCCAGAATTGTTTACCAGATGGCAGAAGTTCAAAGTGTTTATGCAGAGGGTGAGAACGGTCCTTGACAATGTTCAGTGCCCTGCTCCTACAACAGTTCTGAAAAGGTTCTTGGACAGAGGGGAGGGAGACTCCAATTACCCTCTCAGCTCCCTTAACTATCCTCTGCAGGGCTTTTTTGTCTGACATACTGCAGCTGGAGTATCATGTAGCAATGCAGTATGTCAGAACACTCTCTACCACACCTCTGTAGAAGGTCCTGAGGATGCAGATGGGGAGAGAGGCCTGTTTGAGTTTCCTCAAGAAGTGCAGTCTCCGCTGGGCCCGCTTCTTGATCCCCAAGGAATTCTTGCTCCAGGTCAGGTCCTGCGAGATCTGCACTCCGAGGAAATTGATGTTCTCCACTCTCGCCACTAAATGGCCGCCGATGCTGAGGGGGACGTGTTCAGGCTGTGACCGCCGGAAGTCGATAATCATCTCCTTCGTTTTGTCCATGTTGAGCACCAGATTGCTCCCTCTGAATAAGTCCCACCACCATGGTGTCGTCTGCAAACTTAATAATCTGGTTCCCCTCGTGTCTGGATACACAGTCATGTGTTAGAAGTGTAAACAACAGTGGACTGAGTACGCAGCCTTGAGGGGATCCGGTGCTCAGCATGACAGAGTTGGAGATGTTGTTTCCAACCCGGACAGACTGAGGTCTCTCAGTCAGGAAATCCAGGATCCAGAGACATGTGGTAGTGTTCAGACCGAGAAGGAGTAATTTCTCCATCAGTCTCTGGGGAATAATGGTGTTGAATGCTGAACTGAAATCAATGTACAGGAGTCTGTCATAGGTGTCTTTCTGGTCCAGGTGGGTGATGACAGAGTGTAGGGTGCTGACTGTAGCATCCTCCGTGGAGCGGTTTGAACGATATGCAAACTGGAGCGGGTCATGTGATGCAGGGAGGCAGGCTGTAATGTGTGGTTTGACAAGCCGTTCAAAACACTTCATCACAATTGGTGTCAGTGCAACAGGACGATAGTCATTCAAACAGGACACCACTGGTTTCTTTGCCACCGGTACAATGATAGAGGTCTTGAAGCATCTGGGAACGATGGCCTGACTCGGGGAGATGTTATAAATGTCAGTCAGGACATCCGCCAACTCGCTCACGCAGTCTCGCAGCACACGTCCCGGGATGTTGTCCGGACCTGCAGCTTTACGTGGGTTGACTCTGGTTAGGGTCCTCCGTGTGTGCGCTATGTTGATGGTAAAAGCTGGTCCGACCCATGGTGGGGGTGGGCCAGCCCTCCCTCTGATTGTCGAGTTTGATGCTTCAAAACGTGCAAAGAAGTCATTGAGCCTGTCTGGAAGTGAAGCGTCGTCATCATCGACCCCTGCCTAGACTTATAGCCCGTCAGTGTCCGAACTCCCTGCCACATCTGCTTGGTGTTCCTAGTGTCACAGAGGTGTCCCTGGATTTTCTCCGCATAGGCGCGCTTCGCCGCCTTAATTCCCTTTGAGAGCGCAGACCTGGCTGAGCGGAAGGTGATCCTTTCCTTCGCTCTGAAGGCTGCATCCCTGGCTGTAAGTAGCGAGCGCACCTCTGCAGTCATCCAGGGCTTATGGTTACCCCGCATAGTGATGGTCTTCACTGTAGTGACATCCTCTGTGCACTTCGCGATGTAGCTGGTGACCGTATCAGCATACTCCTCCACATCTGTCTTGTCTTCCTGGGAGGCTGCTATTTTGAAGACCTCCCAGTCTGTGTGCAGAAAACAGTCTTTCAGTGCAGAGGTTGCACTCTCTGGCCAAATTCTGATTTGTTTCACAGCCGGCCTGCTGCTCTTCAATAAAGGTTTGTAGGCAGGCACCAGCATCACGGATATGTGGTCAGAAAGGCCGAGATGGGGGCGGGGTATCGCCTTATATGCATCATATATGTATAATGTGGGTTGATTCAGCAAATATTTCGCTCTGTGTAGTATTGCGATTGATTTAGATATTTTACCTTTAATATAATTAATATGTGACTTCCAACACAGTATATTATCAATTATTACTCCAAGAAATTTAGTTTCAGATACCCTTTCAATCTCTACACCATTTACACTGAGTTTAGATACTAAGTTGTTGTGATGGTTGTTTAAAAACTATAAATTTTGTCTTACTTAAATTGAGCGTTAATTTGTTTGAATCAAACCACAGTTTAAGCTTTCCTAATTCCTTTCCGAGTGTATCCAAAAGTTGTTCCAAATTGCTTCCACTGCATAATATATTGGTGTCATCAGCAAACAATATTAAATCCATTTTTTCCGAGACTTAACATATATCACTTATATACATATTGAATAACAATGGCCCCAAAACTGAACCCTGTGGGACTCCACAAGTAACCCTCAGTAACTGAGTTTTTGTTACCAACACATACATACTGATATCTATTCTTTAAGTAACTACTTAACCAGGACAGTGCTACCCCTCTAATACCACAATTTTGTAGTTTCTTTAATAAATAAATTGTGATCCACTGTATCAAATGCATTTTTAAGATCCAGGAATACCCTAACTGAATACTCTTTATTTTCAGTGGCAGTTGATATTTTTTCTATAAATTCCATTAGATCAAATGCAGTTGTCCTCTTGCGTCTGAACCCATATTGCTGCTCACACAATAAATTATTCTTCATTATGAAGTTGTCAATTCTCTCTCAGAATATTTTTTTCAAGTATCTTGGAAAATTGGGGCAATAGTGAAATTGGTCTATAGTTTGAAAGTTCCCCTCTGTCACCCGTCTTGTATATCGGAATTACTTTAGCTATTTTCATTGCATTGGGAAATATACCTGTTTGGAGAGACAGGTTACAAATATACGTCAGTGGTTTCACTAAGCATTCAATAATAGTTTTGACTAAGAGCATGTCAATACCATCACAGTCCGTAGATGTTTTACTTTTAAACGATTTAACAATTTCAATGACCTCTCTCTCGTCTGTGTTCTTTATAAAAATGGAGTCTTTTATAGCAGTGTTTTTGCTTATTGTATCACCCGTAGGTGCTGTAATGGGTATTTCTCGAGCCAAATTAGGACCAATGTTTTTTAACAAAAAAGTTATTAAATTCATCTGTAGGTGAAACTGCATTCACACTCTGAGTCGTTGTATTATTTTTTGAAAAATTGGTTGGGTAGCTTGTATTTCTGTTTTTATTTCCAAGAATATTGTTAAGTATTGTCCATGTATTTTTAATATTGTCTCTGTTTTTCTCCAACTCTTTACTGTAATAGTCTCTTTTACTACATCTCATTATATATGTTAAATTATTTTTGTACGTTTTATACTGCTGCTCTGTTTCTTTTGTCCTTTTCTTTAGAAAAGCTTTATATAATAAATTTTTCTTTTTACACACCTTTTGTAATCCTTTGGTTAACCATGGCTTATCGACAAATTTATGTTTAAGCTTTTTCTTTACTAATGGACAATTTTTTTCATAAAGAGTGGTTACAATGTTCATAAATGTGTCATAGGCTTCATTTACATCTGATACATAGACTTTTGTCCAGTCCTGCTTCAGCAAGTCTTCTTTAAAAGAACTGATTGCATTTTGTGATTTGTATCTGAATGATTTTAATTTTTTTTCTGTATTGGCCCCCGTGTGGCCATGGATAAGTGCAAAGGTTGGCAAATGGTCACTTATATCATTTATCAATAATCCACTTTCTATTTTCTTATCAATAATATTAACAAACAGGTTGTCAATAAGTGTAGCAGTGTGAACTGTGACTCTACTGGGATGTGTTATTGTGGGATATAGATTCATGCTGTACATAGAATTCATGAACTCTGTAATTACATTTTGTTGATATGGATTTAGTAAATCAGTATTGAAATCTCCACAAATTACTACCATTTTCTTACTAGTAATATTATTGTACAGCTCGACTAATTTGTTTCTGAATGTCTCAATGCAAGTTCCCAGCGTTCTATATATACAACTTATAATTAGATTTTTTGTTTTATCTTGGTCAATCTCAACAGTAACACATTCTAAAATCCCTGGTAGTGCAAAGGACATTCCATTTACAAGTTTTCACCTGTACAGGTCATCAATATACAGTGCAACACCACCACCCTTTTTTTGAGATCTGTTTATATGAAACACTTGATATCCCTCTATTGCCATCAGAGGAGTCTGATCTTCATTAAGCCAAGTTTCAGAGACTGCGATAGCTGTAAATTTTCTGTCTAGCTGTTTTAAATAGTCCTGAATCTGCAGAACGTTTTTGTTAAGACTTCTGCTGTTGAAGTGTATTATTGAATACACCACAGAAGAAGAACTAGCACATCCGTTAGCTTGCTAGCTCCGTTAGCACGTCGGTTGTTTATGGTTCTCGGCCGTTGTTCCTGGCTCACTGACCTGGTTTCGACTCGATTATACTCAGCAGACGTTCACAAACGTAAAAATATTATATTAAAATATATTAATATTATATTAAAAGATCGATCCGCGGATTTTGTGGATCGATATCGGCTCAGTCAAACGTGGATCGATCCATATCGATATGTCGATCTTTTGAACCCACCCCTAATGCTAATATGCCATGCATGCACTGTCTGTATCTCAGTATAAAAGAGCTGTCTGTATATGCCTCGCTCTCTCACTGTCACTCGCATTCTGACACTCTAGAGATGCAGGGCTCACACCAGCACGCTGCTGGTGTGAGCATGTGAGCTGATGTGCTATTTGATCCTTGCCTCCACATTGGTGACCCTTATTCGTATTCTCCACACTGGAGGATACGAATAAGGGTCACCAGTGTGGTGGATAAAATAAGTGCAGGCGGACACGGCGAACTGAAGGTTAAAGGGGGGCTTTATTCTTCCTCCATCACGAGGCTCACCCAGCGCTGTGGCAGCGCACTGGTGTGAGCCCTGCGTCTCTAGAGTGTCAGAATTCGAGTGAGTGAATGAGGCGTAAAAGGCGATCCACACATCATTTCCCACACTCTCCACCAGTGTGGAGAGTGTGGGAAATGATGAGGCCCTGAGAAAATTTGTGTAAATGTACTTTATGAGAAACTTCATGCCATGTCGAGTCCAATTCCTTCTTTCTTGTCGCTATTTTACAGACGAAAACGTTGATTCATAACTAAATCCGCACCTTTCTTTCCTCCTGAGAATGACCACAAAGAAATGAAAAATAAAATAAAGTTAATAACAAATCTGACTGAACATAATGAGCACAAAAAGCTACAAGGCAAGAGGCAGTTTAAAAATGCAATGACTTAGAAATACACTGAAAAAGTTTTCTGGCGTTTTTGTTCAAATTTTTGATTTTTTTTGGTAGTGAATTTAAATATTTAACAAGATTGTGCTTAAATAAATGAAAGGTGGTGGTGGTTCTTCCTTTTGCAGCAGTGAACATATTTATTCAAAATGATGACAAAATTTACAACATCCTTGACATTTGCATCCAGTGAGTCACATGAGCTGGGTGAGTCACAGCTGAGCCTGACATCCCTGTACACCAGACAAGTACAGAGGATGGCTGCCTCCATTTTAAATGATGACTCCCACCCTTTGCACTGCAACTTTCAGCTTCTTCCCTCAAGACAGAGGTTTGCTGTCCCAAAAAGTAAAACCCAGCGCTACAAAAACAGCTTTGTTCCTGCTGCTGTCAATGAGTTGAACAAGATGTAACAATATATTGCACATAATTTAGTTACCTATTTATTAATTTCATTTTACATTTACTTATTTTTGTAGGTTTTCTATTTGGTTTTTATTATGTTTATAGTCAGCTTCATGTGTGCCTGTGTTTGTGTCTATGTTGAATGTAATTGTGGTTTGTAAATATGGATGTCACCTGACTGCAAAATAAATCTACCTCCGGGTACAAGTAAAGTAACCTGAACCTGAAAGCAATGGTGTAAGCAAACACCTCAGCACTCGTTCAGTGATGCCTGCCTTTGATCTTTGATGGTGTCATAGCGAGTCTTTTGATCTTTGATGGCAGTGCAAGTCCCATGATTCCTGATTTGATCTTTGATGATGTCATTGTGTGTTCTATGATCTTTGATGTCAGCGAGTCCTATGATCGTGAGTGATGCCTGCGTTTGATCTTTGATGATTTCATAGTGAGTCCAGTTATCATGAGTGAAACCTGCCTTTGATCACACACAGATTTTCTTGAATCACTCTATACTATGGTGTCTATATGACGTCAAATAGACATCATAGGAACATCATTGGTTGTCCTATCATCTTTTAGTGAGTCGAGTCCTATGGTTGTGACAGATACAGAGATTTCTCGAATTATATGATTCTGAAAAGAATATAATAGTGATGAAGAAGACACAGACAGACACACACAATAGGGGTGGGTTCAAAAGATCGATATAGATCGATCCACGTTTGACTGAGCCGATATCGATCCACAAAATCCGCGGATCGATCTTTTAATATAATATTAATATATTTTAATATAATATGTTTACGTTTGTAAACGTTTGCTGAGTATAATCGGGTCGAAACCGGGTCAGTGAGCCAGGAACAATGGCCAAGAACCATAAACAACCGACGCGCTAACGGAGCTAGCAAGCTAACGGATATGCTAGTTCTTCTTCTGTGGTGTTAAAACGGTTCTCATCCGGCAAGAGTTCCCTGCCGCGCGTAAACACGAAAGACATGTGCACGCGCGGCAGGGACGTTAAGAGACGTGCGTGTCTCTTAATTTAGCAACAAAAGTCACCATAAAGACTGTCCTCGACAGCTTCTGAATATTTTTCATAAAGCGGGGATAAACGGACTTTTACTCCATGCAGCGCTGTGTTGGAACATTAAGTTGACGACTGATAAACGGAAAATGCGCGGAGACTGGAACCCGTGAAGCAGAGGGAGACTTGGAGCTGCTGAGACTGTAAGTATAATATCATTTGTTTGTTTTAACATTTGTGTCGTCAATTAATAATTTATCTGGCATGATGGTGGTTTCTTTTACAAACTATGGACACAGAGAGAACTGTTGGTTAAGCGCTGTGAATAAATGCAGAATTAAGGTATATTTTATGAGATTATGGACTTTTGCCACTTAAGTAAGAGATGTGAAGAGAATAAACCACAATAAACTTAATAAAGGCTGCAGTACAACAAGCTATTTTTACTCAGTAGAACTAAATTGAAATGAACAAACCTTCTCAGGAAATGAATTGAAACCCTTTTCAAACACTGGAAGTTAATTTGTAGTTAAAATATATATATAAAAAACCCCTAAATTATCAAACCCTACTGTGGTGTGGGGATCTAAAAATATGAATGTTAATTTTACTGTGAAATCTATTCCTTTTATCTGCCTTCAGATGTGTTAAGACTGGAAGCTTCATTCTCACTGAGACCTTCTGAAGGTCAGAGGTCGTCAGTGGAGGAACATCCCTGCTTCATGTGGATTTCAGCACAGAAGACCTTCAAATTCAAGATTCAAGGAGGTGCTGCCATCATTTTCTCCACACTAACATGCATTCAATGCAATTTAGTTGTTGTAATGACAAATTCTTTTATTTCTTTTTTTTAAGTTCTCAGCAAGAACACAATATTGGTCTTTTTTTTTTTTTTTACAATTTTACTGAGCATTTAATTCTAAATAAATCACTGTTTAACAGGAAATTTTTGGCAATCCTGTGCTCTTCTTGTGGTGTTACGTAGAATAGCATCACTGTAAACTATGGCAAAAGCAGCTGCTTTAAAATTTGTACTTCCTCACACAACTTTGAGTGCAAAAAAACTCTAAAAGTGCCATAACTTTTTGAAAAAGCTCCCACAAATCCAGGCTTTTTGGGCCACAACAATCACAAAAACAGCTGACAAAATCCTGGAGGGACTGAAATACAGTGAGATTATGAATGCATGGTTCATGCATTGAATTTGTTTACTTACTCTGGGTGGTGAACTTGACACGACACACCCTTTGCACTAAAGAAAGCACCTTTCAGCACTTTATGAAATGATAAGTTAAATAATAAAAAATGCATTATTGTAACTGATTTTGGGTCAGTTCTATATGTGATAATTTATGTATTAACAAAGTTAGAAGATTCTTGGTACAATTTGCAGCATTAGGTCTCCAAGATTTTTGTTTCATGGGAAGTAAAATGGCTATTAAAATGGTAATTCCCCAGATTGAATCGGGATTGAATCGAATCGAATCGATTCAGAATCTCAAGAATCGGAATCGAATCGATTATGGAAATTAGGAAACGTTCCCAGCCTTAACATACACACACAGATTTCTTGAACTTGAATTATATAGTGATGATAGTAATGATCCTGTTGTTCCAATATATAGAGTAGGTGGCGGTAAACTGGTTGCCAACCTCCAGTCAAATCTAAAAGAAGAACCTGTTGTTCCATAGTGAGTGATGTCTGAAGATAGAGTTGAGGTTTGATTGGACACAGCAATGATGAAAGAAGGACTACAACTCCTGACCAGATAGCGTGATGATAAAGAGTGAAGTATGTGGCGGTAATGCGCCTGTAAGCTGGTTGCCAACCACCAATCAAATCTACAAAAAGAAGTAGTTCAGAGAATAGTGTTGTGTGGGGAGAAGTTGTGGGTAAATATCATTTTGCTATAGCCCAATGCTTTTTTGCTGAAGTTAGATAATTTAATGGGAATGTTTTGAACTTCAAAATCACATTTAAGTAGGAAGTTGATGCCTCTAATTTTGCTGAATAATTTATTTGGGATATGATACCACATGGAATTGGGCTGGGAGTACAGTCTTTCAACCATTTCAATCTCAGAGATGCAATAATTGATTCAAATTCCATGGCTTTTAATCTCCCTTTGTCACAATCTCTAAGAAATTGAAATTGACGAAGGTAGTGAGTTTTATTTTTCCAGATAAATTTAAATATAATGGAGTTGGGTGTCTCCATTACTTTGGAAGATGTGTATAAAGAGTGGCATGAATACAAAAGTGTAGAGAAACCTTCAGCTTTAGACAGAAGAATTTGCCCCAGTAGAGAGAGGTCTGTTGTAAAGCCAGTGATTTAACAATTTCTGTACATCTCTAGTTCTGGGAACAATATTTGAATCAATTCTTTGAGTTGCATCTTTTGTAATTATAATTACCTCCGCCAAGGAGCTAATGTAATTGGGGTGGTCTGCTTGTTAACATGATTACGCAAAAAGTACTGGACAGATTTATATAGAGTGATGATGCGATCTTTCGACAAAGAGTGATGATGTAGAGTGAAGTACGTGGCAGTAATGCACCTGTAAGCTGTTTGCCAACCACCAATCAAATCTAAAAGAAGAAGAAGAAGATTTTGATGAAATTGTCACCAGAGGTGGTTCTGGGCCTAGAGAGGAACCCATTCCATTTTAGTCGTGATCCAAGAATGCATACCTCTGCCACTGTCATGAATTGCCTCTCAAGGCAGGAACTAAGACCCGCCCTCTGAACTGTAGTTGTGATATTTATTGAAGGGGACAAAAATTCCAAACAGTGCGCAAAACACAAAAATTCCAATAGTGCACAAACTAACTTACAGACGGAGAAGGTAACGGAGAAGGCGGAATTAATCAGGAAATTGCACCAGAACAGGGAATGGGTTCTGATGCACAGCGACAGAAAGCAGAAGCTCCAACAATGAATGACAGAAACAAGGAACTTAAATAGGAGATGGTGTCAATGAACACAACTGGATGCAGGTGTGGATCACATGAGCGGGCAAGGGGTAACAAAGATTACAATAGAGATCAGCTGGGAGTAATGAGAGGGGAAGACGGGACTGACTGCTGACAGGAGCACTGCCCACAACACAGCAAAAAACACAGAAGTGCCACTGACAGCTGCAGCCCTGAGAGGGGGAGAAAAAAACACAACAGGATACAATTATGATATGATGGCAAATAAAGACAAGTACCTCAAACACGTAAATAACAAAACTATAATGAACGTAAACAGGAAACCGAATCATACTAAGAAACAATACAGAATATGTGAAAATCAACCAAAGATCTTTTTGATCCGGCGACACCTTACACACTTTATTCATCACGGACACACAGATCGCCCCAAATGTCTCCTGAGCCGGCGGACGGAGCCACTGTTTACAGCAGGAGATTTTTTTTTTTTTTTTTTTTTTTTTCTTGCCTTCTGATTGTTGCTCTGAGTGTTGCTATCCCTGTGCTGTTGCAATCCTGGAATTTCCCCGTTGTGGGACTAATAAAGGCTTATCTTATCTTATCTTATCTTATGGTGCAGCAGGGAACAGCTGCTTGCACTTAATCGCCACTCGGTGCTAACGGAAAAACTCGACGTACCGGGAGAAATAAGGTGAAAACGACGTGGTTGTCGGGCTGGTGTTAGACGGCGGACAAGGAGTATAAGGTACAGACCCACCCTCCCATCCGTTGTCATGGGAATGTACGTTCTATATTGGGAAAGGTAGATGAGCTAGTGGCTATCTCCCGCTACGACAGCGTATACCGGGAATGCTCTCTCCTTTTGTTTACCGAGACGTGGCTAACTGAACTAGTAGCAGATGCTAACATTGAGCTGGAGGGTTTCCACGCGATGCGGGCAGACCGAACACCAGACAGTGGCAAAGCAAGGGGCGGTGGAGTGTTGATCTATGTTAATAACAACTGGTGCAGACCGGGACACATCACTGTTAAACAACAGCACTGCAGCAAAGACATCGAGTTGCTAGCTGTTAGCATGCGGCCTACATATCTCCCGAGAGAATACTCACACGTGAGCTGCATTATTTATGCAAATCCGATGGCGAACGCTGGGACAGCGCGTGACGTCATCCACTCAGTAACTGGCAGGCTGCAGACAGAACACCCAGATGCTCTTCTCCTCATCTCAGGCGATTTCAACCATGTTTCACTGTCTCCCATTCTACCCACGATTACCCAGTATGTCACACGCCACACTAGAGACAATAAAACACTGGACTTATTCTATACAAACACTAGGAAGGCGTACACCTCATCACAACTCCCCCCACTCGGGAGATCGGATCACAACTTGGTTCATCTCCGGCCGGTGTACAAACCCCTACTGCACAGACAACCTCCGGCCATGCGCACAGTGAAGTTATGGTCTGAGGAGGCAATGGACACTCTAAAGGGCTGTTTTGAAACCACCAACTGGGAGCAGCTCTGCGATCCACATGGTGAGGACATCGATGGCCTCACTCACACCATCACGGACTACATCAGCTTCTGTGTGGAGAACGGTGTTCTCCACACAGAAGCTGAAGTTGCTCAAACAACAAACCCTGGATCAACCCTGAGATAAAAACACTTCTGAGAGAGAAGAAGAGGATCTTCAGGTCGGGGAACAGGGAGATGCTGAAGTCCGAACAGAGGGAGCTGAGGAGAAAGATCAGAGAAGGCAAGGACAGCTTCAGGAAGAAGATCGAGGACAAACTGCAACAGAGCGACATCAGCGGGGTCTGGAGAAACCTTAAAACCATCTCTGGGCTCCAGAATAACTCCCCCCAGGCCACGGGGGGCAGGGAGTGGGCAAACAATCTGAATCTGTTTTTTAATAGGTTTGACCAACCGCCCTCCCCCCTGACTGCACAACAACCACTGCTGCCACTGAAGACATCAAGTCCTGCTGCCCACTCCCCACTCCACCATCACCCCCCCACTCCCAACACACAGCCCCCCAACATGACCCTCACTAAGACCCAGGTGAGGACGGAGCTGAGGAAGATCAAGGCGAGGAAGGCGTCGGGACCGGACGGCATCAGTGCAAAGCTCCTCAAGTCCTGTGCAGACCAGCTGTGTGGGATCGTGGAGTACATCTTCAACCTGAGCCTGAAGCTGGGGAGGGTACCATAGTTGTGGAAAACATCTTGTGTGGTACCTGTACCAAAGACTTCCCACCCCAAAGATCTGAACAGCTACAGACCAGTGGCCCTGACGTCCCACATGATGAAGACCCTGGAGAGACTGCTCCTTGCTCACCTCCGCCCCCTGGTGGGACCAGCGATGGATCCACTCCAGTTCGCCTACCAGCATGGTATTGGGGTGGAGGATGCGGTCATCTTCCCCCTTCACCGTTCTGTGTTCCACCTGGAGAAGCCTGGGAATGCGGTGAGGATCATGTTCTTTGACTTCTCCAGTGCTTTCAACACCATCCAACCGATGATCCTGAAGGACAAGCTGCTGCGCGCAGGGGTGGACCAGCACCTGTCATCATGGATCCTGGACTACCTCACAAACCGGCCACAGTTTGTGAGAACCCGGGACTGTGTGTCCGACACGATCATCGGTAGCACAGGGGCCCCCCAGGGAATGGTTTTGGCTCCCTTCCTGTTCACCCTTTATACTGCGGACTTCTCACACAACACAACATACTGCCATCTACAGAAGTTCTCTGACGACTCTGCGATCGTCGTATAGAGGGCTTATCCAGGACTTTGTGGACTGGTGCCATCAGAACTGCCTCCAGATCAATGAGGAAAACTAAGGAGCTGGTGGTGGACTGCCGCAGGCAAGGACAACCCCTCACAGCACCAGTAAACATCCAGGGAACAGACATTGAGATGGTGACATCCTTCAAGTACCTGGGTATTCATCTGAACAATAAACTAGACAGGTCACACAATACTGACGCACTCTACAAGAAGGGACAGCGCAGGCTGTTCCTACTGAGGAGACTCAGGTCTTTTGGTGTACAAGGGGCACTGCTGAAGACATTCTACGACACGGTGGTGGCATCAGCCGTCACTTTTGGAGTGGTCTTCTGGGGCAGTGGCATTACAGCAGCCGATAGGAAGAGACTGAACAAACTGATCAAGAAAGCTAGCTCTGTCCTGGGGCAGCGCCTTGACCCAGTGGAGGAGATGGGAGAGAGAAGGATGGTGGCTAAACTGTCATCTATGCTGGAGTCCGAGTTCCACCCTATGCAGGACACACTGAATGCACTAAGGAGCTCATTTAGCAGCAGACTACATCGTCCTAGGTGCACAACCGAGAGGTTTCGCAGGTCCTTCCTACCAACGGCTGTCAGACTGTAAAACCTTAGCAGGGCTGCTCGCAGAGATAGCAAAAAGACGTGACAACCAAATAGTATTGCATGCAAAAGATGCAATAGACTTACACAATGGTCCCCTCCGGTATACAACTAGGAAAATATTGGTAGCTACGGAGGGTGAGAATATGTTTGGGTACATAATCATACCATGTAGGGTAACTAAGTAGACGGTTATGCTGTTTCATTCCATCTAGCTACAATGCTCCGCACTGTGTGTGTTTATATATTTATTCCATCTAGCGACAATGCTCCACAGTGTGTTTATATATTTACATATTTATTCCATCTAGCTACAGTGCTCCGCACTGTGTGTTTATACAGTGGGGGGAAAAAAGTATTTAGTCAGCCACCAATTGTACAAGTTCTCCCACTTAAAAGATGAGAGAGGTCTCCAATGTTCATCATAGGTATACCTCAACTATGAGAGACAAAATGAGAAAAAAAAAAATCCAGAAAATCACATTGAAGGATTTTTAATGAATTAATTGGTAAATTCCTCGGTAAAATAAGTTTGGTCAATAACAAAAGTTCATCTCAATACTTTGTTGTATACCCTTTGTTGGCAATGACAGAGGTCAAACGTTTTCTGTAAGTCTTCACAAGGTTTTCACACACTGTTGCTGGTATTTTGGCCCATTCCTCCATGCAGATCTCCTCTAGAGCAGTGATGTTTTGGGGCTGTTGCTGGGCAACACGGACTTTCAACTCCCTCCAAAGATTTTCTATGGGGTTGAGATCTGGAGACTGGCTAGGTCACTCCAGGACCTTGAAATGCTTCTTACGAAGCCACTCCTTTGTTGCCCGGGCGGTGTGTTTGAGATCATTGTCATGCTGAAAGACCCAGCCACGTTTCATCTTCAATGCCCTTGCTGATGGAAGGAGGTTTTCACTCAAAATCTCACGATACATGGCCCCATTCATTCTTTCCTTTACACGGATCAGTCGTCCTGGTCCCTTTGCAGAAAAAAACAGCCCCAAAGTATGATGTTTCCACCCCCATGCTTCACAGTAGGTATGGTGTTCTTTCTCCTCCAAACACGACAAGTTGAGTTTTTACCAGAAAGTTCTATTTTGGTTTCATCTGACCATATGACATTCTCCCAATCCTCTTCTGGATCATCCAAATGCTCACTAGCAAACTTCAGACGGGCCTGGACATGTACTGGCTTAAGCAGGGGGACACGTCTGGCACTGCAGGATTTGAGTCCCTGGCGGCGTAGTGTGTCTCTGATGTAGCCTTTTTTACTTTGGTCCCAGCTCTCTGCAGGTCATTCACTAGGTCCCCCCGAGTGGTTCTGGGATTTTTGCTCACCATTCTCATGATCATTTTGACCTCATGGGGTGAGATCTTGCGTGGAGCCCCAGATCAAGGGAGATTATCAGTGGAAATCAACTCCCACAGTTGATTTCTTCACACCAAGCTGCTTACCTATTGCAGGTTCAGTCTTCCCAGCCTGGTGCAGGTCTACAATTTTGTTTCTGGTGTCCTTTGACAGCTCTTTGGTCTTGGCCATAGTGGAGTTTGGAGTCTGACTGTTTGAGGTTGTGGACAGGTGTCTTTTATACTGATAATGAGTTCAAACAGGTGCCATTAATACAGGTAACGAGTGGAGGACAGAGGAGCCTCTTAAAGAAGAAGTTACAGGTCTGTGAGAGCCAGAAATCTTGCTTGTTTGTAGGTGACCAAATACTTATTTTAACAAGGAATTTACCAATTAATTCATTAAAAATCCTTCAATGTGATTTTCTGAATTTTTTTTCCTCATTTTGTCTCTCATTGTTGAGGTATACCTATGATGAAAATTGGAGACCTCTCTCATCTTTTAAGTGGGAGAACTTGCACAATTGGTGGCTGACTAAATACTTTATTGCCCCACTGTATATTTACATATTTATTCCATCTAGCTACAATGGTCCGCACTGTGTTTATATATAAGATAAGATAAGATAAGCCTTTATTAGTCCCACAATGGGGAAATTCCAGGATTGCAACAGCACAGGGATAGCAACACTCAGAGCAACAATCAGAAGGCAAGAAACAACATCTAGTAAACATATGTCCATATTACTATAAATGTATATATATAGACACAGTGCAGAGCATTATGGTTGGTTGGTGAATGTGCAGCAGAAAGCCTAAGCTCTCTCTCCGCAGATGCGGCGGGCCAGCTGGAAGTCTTTGGGCATGATGGTGACCCCCTTAGCGAAGAAGAGACCACCAGGTGGGCCTTGCTGGTCTCCTGCAGAGCCATGACGGCGAAGCTCAGGAAACGCAGGACGGTCTTGAAGTCCTGAGCGATCTACCCAACAGGCGCTGGATGGGCAGCTTACGGATGAGCAGCTCCGTGGATTTCTGGTAGCGACGGATCTCTCTGAGCCACGGGCCTGTGACGGCGAGGCCTCTTCACTCTGCCGGTGGCCGGAGCGCCTCTCCGAGCAGCCCTGGTGGCTAGCTGTCTCCTGGGGGGCTTCTTCCTCCAGTAGATTTTACGGGCAGTCTGCTTGGTTCTTGCCATCGCTCTTTATTATTCTATCTTATATTTCTTGCATGCCGCCTAAACTCCAACCCGGCACCCGCGCCGTTTTCGCTACAGCTCCCGGTATGTCGAGTTTCCCATTAGCACCGGGCGACGGCCAAGTGCTAGCTAGCACTAGCTCCTCCCCGCTGTAACGTCTCCCGCTGCAAACCGTGTCTCCGTCCGCCGACCCGGGAGACCCCCGGGGCGATCCGTGCGTCCGTGATATGTATACAGAGTGAAAGGTGTAGAAAGAAGAAGGAAGATAAAAAAAAAAAAAAAAAATAAAAAAAAAACAAAAAACAAAAAAAGGCTGTTGCAACGGGCAGTCTACTCGTGTGGCGCCACCGGTCCGGCGGAACTGGAACCGGTGGCGCGTGTCAAATATTTACATATTTATTCCATCTAGCTACAATGCTCCGCACTGTGTGTTTATATATCTATATATTTATTCCATCTAGCTGCAATGCTCTGCATCGTGTGTCTATATATTTGTTTATATGTACATATGTATAATCGCTGCTCTTGTTTTTTCTTGCCTTCTGATTGTTGCTCTGAGTGTTGCTATCCCTGTGCTGTTGCAATCCTGGAATTTCCCCATTGCGGGACTAATAAAGGCTTATCCTATCTTATCTTAGATAAAATAACAGGAATAAGAACTCAAAAGTACAACACTATGCCTAATATAAAAAAAACAGGCAAAGAGAAAGTGCATGGCGGAGTCCCCCCCCCCCCCCACCATGCTCAGATTGTGATAGCCAAGGCTTTTGTCTTCTCACAGTTTTTTAGCATGAATCCTTCAAAACTACTGGATAGACTCTGATGCACTTTTCACCAGAACTGGCTTGTTGCCTGCACATGAACCCATTACATTTCGGAGGTGATCAATGAGGGACAGAAGGAGCCTTGCCGGAGGTATGCACTCTCTGAGTGCTTTTCTAGTTTTGTTTGTGAAATCACAATAGGCCTGTTCTGTTATACTTGTTTACTACACACTGCAGTGATATGATACTGCGTTGTTGGTTATATTGCTGAATATGAACCTTGTCAGTAAACTACAAGGGAGAAGACGGGAGGGAAAAAAAATCTCAAAAACTGACCTGAAAGATTCAATAAACCATGATGCTGCAGTGTTTCCTCTGGCTGAAAGACCTTGGCGCGGTGGCAACATATTTTTCCGGGGTGGTGGGAGTAAACATAAGACACGATTGTTACCGGAATATGTTAATTTTATACTATTTATTTCTTTTTAAAATTTTACACAGTAACGATGCATATGGAACTTACATTTGAAGTATTGTACAACCGAGGCTTGAATATTGGGCCAGTTGGGGCCCTACCCAGACATTCTGTGTTTAGACTTTTTAGTGGTGTGATCCTTCTTTCCTTCCTCTGCCTGAACGCTTTCCTCTCCTTGGCTCCTCTCTTCTGTCTCATCTTTCCCTCTCTGAGCTCTGTCTAATTCAGGTTCTCTCTCTGTCGATGGTGGTATACAAACAGGTTAGAAAATATCAAGTGTCATGTTTTGTCCTGCAGGATTTTTTGTCATGGTTTTCATAAATGACAAAAATATGTGGATTTTTTAATATTTTTATTCTAGTGTTTTTTCTTTTTTTTTTCCCCATTGAGAGAGTAGGGAAGGGAAAGAAGCATTCTTAGTAGTAATGTTCTATGCATACTTAAATTATATGATCAGGTGGGTATAGTAACCAGAAAGTCTACTCGTGTAAAAGCAGTGCTTTGAAAGTAATAATTAATAGTAGATAACCAAAAATTTCTAATTGAGCTGAGGGTACAAAGAGCAGCCACTTAAAAACTTGAGTAATGACTTCAGCCTTGAAAGTTTGAGGTTTTTCTTCAAAATTTATAACAATTTTCTTATAGTTACCTCCGCCAGGCCAAAAAGGCCAGGAGGAGGTAATGTTTTTGCCGGGGTTTGTCTGTGTGTTTGTCTGTTTGTCTGTCTGTCTGTTGGTTAGCAAGATAACTCAAAAAGTCTTGGACGGATTTCCATGAAACTTTCAGGCGTTGTTGGAAATGGTACAAGGAAGAACTGATTAAATTTTGGGGGTGATCCGGATCACCGTCTGGATACAGGAATTTTTTAAAGCATTCTTTAACACTGTGACATACGGCTATTTTCAACATGTGCGCAGGCGCAATGGAGGGCGCTGGTCATCGTGTCTGACCAACATAAACTCCGCCTTCTTCAACGTTTTAGGCACAAAAGCACGCGGAAAACACTGGTGGGCTGGTCCCGCCACCGTGCCTGTGTGCGCGACGCTGCAAAAGCTGAGACGGGCAGCTGTCCGCCGCCGGATTATTTGGCAGAAATTCCCCGGTCAGCCATAGGCGCTGCGCAAAAACGAGCTGCTCAGCAGCGTGCTGTGTGCCTGTGTTTGCGCAACGCTGCAAAAGCTCAGACGGCCAGCTGTCCGCCGCTGGATTATTTGGCAGAAATTCCCCGGTCAGCCATAGTAGCTCCGCAAAAAGAAGCTCTCTGCCGGGGAAGTTTCCAAATCATCTTTGGCCGCGGAGCGCAACCCCAATAAAGATAAAGATTAGATGTACCACGAAGGTCGAGTGCAAGCAAGATGTTTGTGTCTGTGAACATTCCGTCTTTTGGCGAGTTGATACGTAACGATGTTTACAGTTTGATGAGAAGGTTGCTGCCATGTAACAATCATCTTATATCAGCAATTGTCAACTCGTCACTCACACTTCACTCCAGCATTTGGAAGTGGTGGCGTTCCATTTTAGACTGAGTCCAATATTGTATGTTATTGTTGTTACAAGACCGCCGACTGTCTGCTGATCTGTATATACTTTTATTTATTTATTTTCTACTCCTTTTAGTTCTGCATTTAATATGAACCCTGAGTTTGAAATAAACGTTTGAATTTTGAATAAAACCAACGCCAACCCGTCTACCTAATTGGCATCCGTCAGTGAAGCCCTCAGTGCTGCTTTCAGTGATCTAAAACGCTCACATAACCCATTGGCCTGTGGGTTGCACGCAGTTGTGTCATGACTTCTTTTGTTTTTTCTTTTGAATTCTTGGATGGAACATGGGTGGGCAATATAAGCTGCGGATTCAGCCATCACATATTTCGGATAACTTATGTTGAACTGTATAATCAGAGGAGCTATTGTCTAATTTGACCTTGTTGGGTTTTATTACCCCCTTTGTTATATTATTCACTTTCTTTTAACCTGTACTCTTAATCTATTTGAAATAAAGATTAATTCATTCATTCATTCAATTGCAACGCCCCCAGCCTGGGAGTTTGCAGATGTAGGACATGGACACAACACCAACACTTCAGTTTATTACCTCCGCCAAGGAGGTCATGCTTTTACTACTGAACCACTAATCCTATCATTGTGAATCCAATTGCTACTCAGATGTTTTCATGGTCAAGGAATCTGACAACGTACACACAAACACTGTATGGGGGGAACTGTGGTGCTTGGTGGAGGTCTGTGCTCTCCGAGTGCTTTTCTAGTTTTCTACTTTTCTCTGTTAATCTGAAGTTGAAACCATGTTCCTCAAATTTGTAATTTCCTCTTGTAAAATTGACTTTTCTTGTACATTTGAAACTTTTATTATAAGTTTGTGGATTATTTTATGACTAATTTTTGTCTGTTTTTGAAAATAAATTAGTTTTTTTTTTTTTTTTTAGATAAATTTGAAACAGGCTGTGGTAATTATTTTTTTTTTTTTTTTTTACTTTTTCCTTCTAACAATTTACATTTTTGACCCCAACTTTGCAGTCAGAACAGAGCAATAATTCAACTCTGATTACAAAGGAAAAGATATTAATAAAACTGTAAAACTATAATTAATCTGAGTCAAAAATCAGCCAGAATATTTAGGTATAAGTAGATTTATTCCTCATGTGGCCAAATGAGGGAGAAACATAGAGGCAGCCCCAGGTCTGACCATCCATACCTCTGAATCAGCCATTCATTGTTCTAGCTAGTTTAAAGCTGTGTTATCCATGGGAAGATGAAGAAACTGTCCTTGAGTACATCAAGGTACAAGGCAGGGTGTAACAATTTTTATCTTTGTTCCCAGGAAACATGGAGCCAGTACATTCTCAGTCACACAGGACTAGACATCCAGATTGCTAACTCAGGCACACTCACACACAGACCAGGGCTGTTCAAGGCCATACGGGAATCACAAGTCATATCAGACATATAATATGGAAGAATAATATAAAGGAATGTATGAAAAGGATGAAAGGGAATAGATGGATGGATGAACTTATCCTCCATGGAATGCACATATTTCCTATTTCAGACATGAAATAGGAAAGGCATGATACATCTTAATAATAATAATAATACATTTTTATTAACAATAGTAATGTGGGTAATATAGAATTTTTCTATCATTTTTCTTTATAAATTCATATCGCCTTGGGGTGGCGGTAAAATTTCTGGTGCGGTGGGAGAAATGTTACTAGAGGAAACCCTGATTTCTTTCTTTTTTTTTAAAATTTTGCACAGTAACTTTGCATATGGAACTTACCATTTGAAGTATTGTACAACTGAGGCTTGAATGCTGGAATATTGGGCCAGTTGGGGTCCCACCCAGACGTCCTGTGTTTAGACATTTTAGTGGTGTCATTCTTCTCTCCTTCCTCCGCTCTCACCTGGACTCGATGTGAGAAGTCGCTACCGCCACGGCATTACTTCCCACTGGGTTGCATGTGAGCAGGACAGGAAACCGACCGGTGTTCAGCTGGGCCACGGTATGCTATTGTTTACCTTCTGTCAGCTGTATTGAGTTATTTTTTTATGACAGGAAATATATAAAATATACATAAATAGACACTGTGAGAACGCTCCACATTTTTGGATCAGCCAATCATGGTGCAGGGCCGTCAGCCGTTTCCATCAGCTGTATGGTATTCTGAAATTATGAGCGGAAGAATATTTTCTGTTACTACGCATGCGTGAGCATGCCACGCATGCGTAGTAACCCAGGGTATGGCTGTTCTTAAAAGTATGGTGAAATGGCAGAACACCGGCGGAAGAGACTGACGTCTGTGCTACGGGTAGGATCAGTTTATATTTATTTGTGCTAAAAATATCTATGCATATTAATAAAATGAGGAACGCATCTGATCAAATATCAGTAACTGTAACGCATTACTGAATTTTTAAACAGTAATTTCGTTACACATTACTGCAAAGTAGTGGCGTTAAAGTAACGTGTTACGTTTCCTCCCAGCACTGGTCATAACTGACCTTGGCACATCACAAAGTGCATTTAGCTGAATAAAAAATGAACTGTCAAACACTTCAGTGCACAAACACCCCAAGAAAAGATTGATAACATTAACAAACATTGCACATCCACCACTGTGGTTTTTGTTTTAAATCACCACGTGTGAATAGGAACCTCTTTTTATTCCATTACACACACATATCAGTCAACCAGAAACTTCTAGTAGAGTTAAGGATGCAAAAAGCCCCCACTTAAAAATTTAAGCAATGACTTCAATGTTGAAGGTTTGGGGGTTTTCTCCAAACAATTTTCTGATAGTTTTCTACTTTTCTCTGTAAATTTATCTAAAATTGAAAGCATTTTTTTTTCTCAGATTTATAATTTCCTCTTGTAAAATTGATTTTTCTTTTACATTTGAGACTTTATTATAAATTTGTCGATTTTTATGGCTAATTTTTGTTTATTTTTTAAATAAAATTTGTTTTGTTTTGTTTTTTTTAAACAAATTTGAAATGGATTGTGGTAAAATTTTTTAATTTTTTTTCCTTATACAATTTATACTTTTGACTATAAGTTTGCAGAGCCACAACATAACAATAATTTAACTCTTATTTCAAAGAAAAAAAATGAAAATTATGTTTAATGGAATAAATTAACTTAAATTACCAAAGATGCAGTTATTTCTGTTATAATATTTCCATATATTTATAGGTTTTTTTTTTAAATTTTGATTTGATTTTGTATACTTTATTGATCCCCAGAGGGGAAATTGAGGGCATCCACCTGGATGGATGAAGCAGCCACGATACAGCACTATCCCTTAACCATTCACACACACGTTCACACCTAGGGCCACTTTAGAGTCTGCAGTTAACCTAACCTGCATGTTTTTGGCCTGTGGGAGGAAACCGGAGAAATCCCGGAGTAAACCCACGCAGATACGGGGAGAACATGCAAACTCCACACAGATCACTGTTGGTGAGGGGCTGGGATTGAACCAGGGATCCCATGGCCAAGGGTGAGTTGCTGTGCTGGTGCAGTGCTAACCACTGCGCCACCGCACCGCCCAAGTTTAGAATTCTCCTCACCACCCAGAAAACAGGAAAAACCTCCCTTATTTTGAATTCCATATGTTGGCACGTTTAGTTTGTCTGAAGACTGCTGACGAATTAAAGTCATTGACTTTTGATTTCGGTCATTTTAACTTGTCATGTACAGTGGGGAAAAAAAAGTATTTAGTCAGCCACCAATTGTCCACCCAGATGCCATGCTGGTAGGCGAACTGGAGTGGATCCATCGCTGGTCCCACCAGGGGGGCGGAGGTGAGCAAGGAACAGTCTCTCCAGGGTCTTCATCATGAGAGACATCAGGGCCACTGGCCTTTAGCTGTTCAGGTCTTTGGGGTGGGAAGTGTTTGGTACAGGTACCACACAAGATGTTTTCCACAACTGTGGTACCCTCAACAGCTTCAGGCTCAGGTTGAAGATGTGTTCCACAATCCCACACAGTTGGTCTGCACAGGACTTGAGGAGCTTTGCGCTGATGCCGTCCGGTCCCGAGGCCTTCCTCACCTTGATCTTCCTCAGCTCCGTCCTCACCTTAGTCTTAGTGAGGGTCAGGTTGGGGGGCTGTGTGCTGGGAGTGGGGGGGTGTTGGTGGAGTGGGGTGTGGACAGCAGGTCTCGATGACTTTAGAGGCAGCAGTAGTTGGTGTGCAGTCGGGGGGGAGGGCGGTTGGTCAAACCTATTAAAAAACAGGTTCAGATTGTTCGCCCACTCCCTGCCCCCCGTGGCGTGGGAGGAGGTATTCTGGAGCCCAGAGATGGTTTTAAGGTTTCTCCAGACCCCGCTGATGTTGCTCTGTTGCATCTTGTCCTCCATCTTCCTGAAGCTGTCCTTGCCTTCTCTGAGCTTCCTCCTCAGCTCCCTCTGTACAGACCTCAGCATCTCCCTGTTCCCCAACCTGAAGATCCTCTTCTTCTCTCTCAGAAGTGTTTTTATCTGAGGGTTGATCCAGGGTTTGTTGTTCGAGCAACACCGTATAGTCTTGGTGGGTACGGTGTTGTCCACACAGAAGTTGATGTAGTCCGTGATGGTGTGAGTGAGGCCATCGATGTCCTCACCATGTGGATAAGATAAGATAAGATAAGCCTTTATTAGTCCCACAACGGGGAAATTCCAGGATTGCAACAGCACAGGGATAGCAACACTCAGAGCAACAATCAGAAGGCAAGAAAAAAACAAGCAAGCAAGAGCAGCTAATATACATATGTACATATTACTATAAAATATATATATATATACACACACACACAGACACACAGTGCAGAGCATTGTAGCTGGATGGAATAAATATATGAATATATGAACACACAGTGCGGAGCATTGCAGCTAGGTGGAATAAATATGCAAGTATATAAACACACACAGTGCGGAGCAATGTAGCTAGATGGAATAATATGTAGATATATAAATATAAACACACCCAGTGCTGAGCATTGTAGCTAGATGGAATAAATATGTAAATATATAAACACACACAGTGCAGAGCATTGTTGCTAGGTGGAATGAAACAGCATAACCGTCTACTTAGTTATCCTACATGGTATGATTATGTGCCCATACATATTCTCACCCTCCATCTCAGAGCCGCTCCCAGACAGTGGTTTCAAAACAGTTCTTTAAAGCGTCCATTGCCTCCTCAGACCATATCTTCGCTGTGCGTATGACCAGAGGTTGTCTGTGTACTAGTGGTTTGTACACCGGCAGGAGATGAACCAATTTGTGATCCGATCTCCCGAGTGGGGGGAGTGGTGATGAGGTGTACGCCTCCTTAGTGTTAGCATAGAATAAGTCTAGTGTTTTATTGTCTCTAGTGTGGCATGTGACATACTGGGTGAATGTGGGCAGAATGGGGGACAGTGAAATATGGTTGAAATCACCTGAGATGAGGAGAAGAGCATCTGGGTGTTCTGTCAGCAGCCTGCCAGTTACTGAGTGAAAGGCGTCATGCGCTGTCCCAGCGTTCACCGTCGGATTTGCATGAATAACAATGCAGATCACGTGTGAGTATTCCCTCGGGAGATAGGTAGGCCGCATGCTAACAGCTAGCAACTCCATGTCTTTGTTGCAGTGATGTTGTTTAACCGTGATATGTCCCGGTCTGCACCAGCTGTTATTGACATACATTATCACTCCTCCGCCTCTTGCCTTCCCACTGTCTGGTGTCCGGTCTGCCCTTATTATGTGGAAACCATCCAGTTCGATGTTAGCATCTGTTGCTAGTTCTGTTAGCCACGTCTCGGTAAACAACATCAAGCTAATCTCTCTGAAGACGTTCTGGTAACGAGCCATAGCCGCTAGCTCATTTGTCTTATTGAGTAGCGATCGAACGTTCCCCATCATAACGGATGGAAGGACGGGTCTGTACCTTATATTTCTCGCCCGCCGTCTTGCTCCAGCATGACATCCACGTCGTTTCTGTCTTATTTTACCCAGTATGTCGAAGTCTTGCGCTAGCATCTTGGTCCGGTTAAGTGCTAACAGCTGGTCTCTGCTGTAACGTATCCTGCTAAAAACAGTGGCTAAATCTGCCGGCTGAGGAGACATTTGGGTGATCCGTGTCCGGATGTATAAGGTGTTGCCAGATCAGAAAGATTAGATTAGATTATACTTGCTGCTGTTGTTTTTTTCTCTTGCCTTCTGATTGTTGCTCTGAGTGTTGCTATCCCTGTGCTGTTGCAATCCTGGAATTTCCCCATTGTGGGACTAATAAAGGCTTATCTTATCTTATCTTATCTTATCTTATTAGCACATTCTAAACACATTCATGGTGAAGTCCAAGGTCAAGGTACATCAGTGTCAGATCGCACCATCCATCATTGTTTGAGCTAAAGTGGACTCCATGGGAGAGGACCTAGGAGGACACCACTGTTGAAAAGAAATTATAAAAAAGTCAGACTGGAATTTGCCAAACTGCATGTTGACAAGCCACAAAGCTTCTGGGAGAATGTCCTATGGACAGACGAGACAAAACTGGAACGTTTTGGAAAGGCACATCTGCTCTATGTTCACAGACGCAAAAATGAAGCATACCAAGAAAAGAACACTGTCCCTACTGAGAAACATGGAGGAGGTTCTGTCATGTTCTGGGGCAGCTTTGCTGCATCTAGCACAGGGTGTCTTGAATCTGTGCAGGGTACAATGAAATCTCAAGACTATCAAGGTATTCTAGAGAGAAATGTGCTGCCCAGTGTCAGACAGCTTGGTCTCTGTCGCAGGTCATGGGTCTTGCAACAGGATAATGACCCAAAACACACAGCTAAACACTTAAGAATGGCCAAGAGCGAAACATTGGACTATTCTAAAGTGGCCTTCTCTGAGCCCTGATCTAAATTCTATTGAACATCTGTGGAAAGAGCTGAAACGTGCTGTCTGGAGAAGGCACCCTTCAAACCTGAGACAACTGGAGTAGTTTGCTCATGAGGAGGGGGCCAAAATACCTGCCGAGAGGTGCAGAAGTCTCACTGACAGTTACAGAAATCGTTTGATTGTAGTGATTGCCTCAAAAGGTCGTGCAAGAAAATATTAAGTTAAGGGTACCATCATTTTTGTCCAGGCCTGTTTCATGAGTTTGTTTTTTAAAATAATTCTGTTGAACCACAATTCAAAAGCATTGTCCGATTTTCACTGGTTAATTTTCATAGAATTTTTATTTATTACCACTTTTGTCAGATTCAAGATATTTCTGTTACCATTGTGGGTTTTTCTTTCATTAACAGGGGTACCAACAATTTTGACCACGTTGGTATGTTTCCTTTGCATGGTCTGAGCCACTCTGAGGTTGGTTCTGGGATGCATGTGGTCCACGGGCTGCTAATTGAATAGGCCAGGTCTATACCAAGGTACTGGAGAGGAGAGTCCGGCCGTTGGTCGAACCTCGGATTCAGGAGGAGCAGTGTGGTTTTCGTCCTGATCGTGGCACATCGGACCAACTCTTTACCCTCTCGGGAATCCTTGAGGGTTCATGGGAGTTTGCCCAACAAGTTTACATGTGCTTTGTGGACTTGGAGAAGGCATTCAACCATGGATTTTTGTGGGAGGTGCTTCAGGAGTCTGGGGTATCGGGCTTGTGTTACGAGCCATCTAGTCTCTATACGACTGTTGTGACAGTTTGGTTTGTATTGCCAGCACTCGGTCGAACTCATTTCCATTGAGAGTTGGACTCTGCCAGGGCTGTCCTTTGTCACTGATGCTGTTTATAATTTTTATGGACAGGATTTCTCGGCGCAGCCAGGGAACGGAGGGTGTCATGCTTGGTGACCACAAGATTTCATCTCTGTTGTTAGTAGATGATGTTGTCCTGTTGGCTTCATCTAGCAATGACCTACAGGTCTCACTGAGACGGTTTGCTGCTGAGTGTGAAGCAGCTGGGATGACAGTCAGCACCTCCAAGTCCAAATCCGTGGTCCTCAGCTGGAAAAAGGTGGATTGTCCTCTCCGGGTTTGGGACAAGCTCCTTCCCCAAGTGGAGGGGTTTAAGTATCTTGGGGTCTTATTCATGAGTGAGGGGAGAATGGAGCAAGAGATTGACAGATGGATCGGAGCAACATCTGCAGTGATGTGTGGTGAAGAGGAAGATAAGCTCTAAGGCAAAGCTGTCAATTTACCGGTCACTCTACGTTCCTACCCTCACCTATGGTCATGAGCTTTGGGTAATGACCGAAAGACTGAGATCGCGGATACAAGTGGCTGAAATGAGCTTTTTTCGTAGCATTGCTGGACTTGCCCTTAAAGAGAGGGTGAGGAGCTCAGTCATCCAGGAGAGGCTCACAGTAGAACCGCTGCTTCTCCACATTGAAAGGAGCCAGTTGAGGTGGAAGGAAAGCTAAAATGCACTACAGACAGAAAATAGAGGAGCAGTATAGTACAGGGATGAGAATGGGGTTTGGGAGAAAAAGAGGAAACTAAGCCGGGGGTCTTGGGGGACGCAGGCCCCCAAGCCGGATCCAAGGCGGAGCTTTGGTGGGTGGTCTGGGGGTCAACGGCCCCCAGAAGCTAATGAAATTTGGTGTTTTAGAATGCTCAAATGTGGTCTTATATTTAAAGTTAGAAGTAAGTACAAATACATTTATAGTTTACCTTTTTAATCTGCTGCTGCATCACATGTGTAATGATATCTGAATGGTATGTTGATGTAATAATACTAAATTATATTTTACTACTATTTAATATGTTTAGAATGGTAAATGGCGTTCACTTATATAGCGCTTTTTCTCATCTCTGGATGACCAAAGCGCTTTACAGATCCTGCTATCCACCCATTCACGCTCACATTCACACACTGATGGCGGCAGAGCTGCCATACACACACAGGCGCTAGCCTGGCTACCAGGAGCAACTGGGGGTTCAGTGTCTTGCTCAAGGACACTTTCAGACAGAGTGGGAATCGAACCCATGACCCTCCGATCAGTAGTCGGTCACACTACACCTGCGCCACAGCCGCCCCTAGAACTGACACAGAATTACATTTACATGAATGAATTTATGAATGAATTTATTTATTTCGGATATTTCGGATAGTACAGTACAGGTTAAAAGAAACTGTATAATATAACAACAAGGTCAAATTAGACAAAGACTCCTTCTTCTATACAATTCCCGGTGAGTTATCCGAAATGGGTGATGGCTGAAGCCGCAGCTTATATTGCCCACCCATATTCCATCCAAGAATTCAAAAGAATTCACATAGTTCTAGAACAGACAAAATAATTTAACCAAGTAAAATAAATTATAAATATTAACAAAATTCCATCACCAAGTCCATCACCCATTTATTAAAATATACTGACATTCTGCAAGCATTTTGATTTATTAATGTGTGCATTTGTTAGTGTTACTAGGAATATAAAAAAGTTGCATATTAGTATATTTTAATATTTGAAAGATAATCTAAGAAAGTAAGTAAAAGCTAAAAGATGTTTAATTAGTGTTTCAAATTATCAATAGTGTTTCAAAACAGGCATGACGTCACAACTTACACATGCCATTTCATAACAAATTCATTACACGAAAATTCTCAAGTACATTACTTATAACGAGAAAAAAATCTTACCTTGGAAGGTAAGATTTTCCCGCAAATATCCAAAAGTTGTTCCAAATAAGGGAGAAACAATATCATTTCAGAGGAACATGTATATTTCAAAAACCTTCAGTGAGAACTACCACCAAGCAACACTGTGTTTCAGTGCAAGGAGTCAGATTATGGAACGATTTTGGACCTGAACTAAAATCATGTACAACGCTTGGACAATTTAAACCAAAAACTAAAGGAAGAAATACTCCAAACATATTTACAAGACGACATGTAAAATCACATAAGGATTGTCATATCCAGCCTGTGTTGTGTTGTAGCTTAGTTTTTTTCTGTCACATTTTGTCTTAGCTTCGTTTTTGAATTGCAATCGCTCGTCTTGTTTTTTTTTTTTTTCTTTGAATTCTTGGATGGAATATGGGTGGGCAATATAAGCTGCGGCTTCAGCCATCACCCATTTCGGATAACTCACGTGGAATTGTATAGAAGAAGGAGTCTTTGTCTAATTTGACCTTGTTGGATTTTCTTTCCCTTGTTGTTATATTATTCAGTTTCTTTTAACCTGTACTATCCGAAATAAAGATTCATTCATTCATTCATTCATGTGTCTTCCGATCACTAATTGCTGTAATCGGGGCCGATTGTGATGAACTTTGACTGGCATCTGAATTTAACGGTGTCCATCGATTGTTTTGAACGCAGCACGAGCGAGTAGTTCGATCTCCTTGTAGCCACAATTTTGAGATGTTTGTTTTTTTTCGAGCCATTCCCAACAAAACTTGTTCCTTATCCCTTTGTCTTCTTGCTTTGTTGTCTTTCGTGAGTTTTAGGTTCACCATTTTCACAAAATCGGGAAAACTCGGTTGCTTGAATTGTCCGCCATTTGCATTTCGCTCTGCGTGTGGGATATGACAAAGGAATAACAAAACTGTCGATTGGTTGCTTCAATAAGTATCAGCCAATCAGTGGCCTTGTTACATTACATTACTGATCTCGCTGGGTAGCGCGTTCTGCGCGGTGGATTTGAGCAGCCGATGGAAAATACGACTCGCCGCTCATAACAGACAACCCCCCCCCCCAAAAAAAAAAAAAAAAAAAAAAAAATTCTCCTCGAATTTAGACAATTCACGAGAATGACCCTAGACATGATCAAATCCGAGGAATTCCTCAGATCCGCGGAGGATTCTCATCCCTGCTTATTACCTTGTTTATAGTATTGACGTAACATTAGCAGTATAACAGGACTATGGTGGCGGATTTAAAAGACGGCTTACAAAAAGGAAATTGTTCTGCTTTTTTATAGAGGAAAACATGAACCCATGAAAGGACTGACATGTTTACCAGCAAACCTGCTTTCTACAAGGAGGAAATGTGGAACAAGGTAAGAAATTACCAAATACAGTCCTTTACATCCTCCAAAGTCCTCATCATTTGTGTCAACCCTGATAATGGCGATGTTATTTTTAACATCCATAAATTAGGACTATTAATATTTTAGGATTCTGCTGAAATAGCCTGTACTTATTTGAACAAACTGTTGTGAGAAACATGATAAGAAAGGTACTCGGCATGAAAACTGGTTTAATTTCTTTTAATGCAGTTGTAAACAAAGTGGAAACATTTCAGATCTACACAACTTAATGGAATAGAAGTTGTGTTGATGTGTGTTTATTTTAACAGTAAATCAAGAATTGAATGTTAAAACCAGTCAAAAATATTTTGAAAACAACTGGCATATTTATAAATTTAAAATATTGTCTTGTAATTAATTAAAAAAACTAACTGAACTGTTAACATAGAGGGAGAACATCTGCTTTCTTTTCTAGTTTCTTCTATTGTCGTCCAGCAAACAATTAATTTTGACTGTTCACTTTTTATGTATATTTAATTTTGAATTGTATGAGATGGTACATGTATTTTTTTCCTCATGTGAACGCATTTAACAGAAAAATTTAAAGTTTTCCAAACAGTTCTCTAATGTATGCATCAGAACTAAAAATCTGCTTGAAAAAGTTGTACACTTAATATAAAAAATTATTTATAAGAAAAAAGTAATGAGTTATAAGAAGTTTTGACCTCTGACATGACAACATGGATGTGTTGGTGTTACAGGACAGGTGGGTGTGACAAATTCTTTGAATTCAGATATTTTGGTTAATTTTTTTGACTCATATTCAGACCAAAGTTATTTTGAGAACAGTACATGTGGTCTCTAATCACGTGCAGTAGAGGTTCTGGTTCACGCGTCACTGACCCTGGTTATATGGTCACAATAAACCGATTATTGGGAATAAACTGATAATGGCAATAGTCGGGTTTGTTGTGTTTCCATGCCCTGATTAAATGGATTATTGGAGGGTTAACCACTTTAGTTAACCTCTTGCACTCCGTTGTACCGCGGGCGGGTAAGTCTCTGCGTCCCAGAGCACACGAGGGCGCGCGCACCGGCATGTTTGGCCACAGGCGGTGCTTATTTTGCTTTTGTTCCAGCAGAGTAGACGTTATGATTTACTTCCATGGTCATAGACCGACGGAGGCAGACGACGAAGGCTGAGTGACACACACGCCTTCGCCAGTCTTTTTTTTAATTACTACTGTTATTTGTTTTGAAAAATCATTCGCCAAAAACCGCAATCATGGAAGCACAAAACCGCAATAATGGAATTATGTTTTGATTGGGTCGCGAGACCAGAACCACGAGCGGACCAGTGTCGCGTTCGTTTGACAATGAGGAAGAGAAGTTCGCCAGGACACTGCTGTGAAGAGGTAAGGTGTTATAAGCTAAATTATACTTTATCCCTGAAAATTGTAATCCAAAATTACTTTTGACCGATTGGTAAATTATAACTGTGCGGCGCATGAAGTCTGAAGTTCGTGCGCCGCGGTACAAGGGGTCGTTCGCCGCGTCCAGACCGTGAACGCCCCCCCCCCCCACTATTCTTCTGTAGCGAGGGGGGGGAAGCCGCGGTGACTGCGCTGCTGTCCCACATCGCCACATGAGGCTAATCCGTCATTTAGCGATGGCCGATGTCCGTCCTCTGTAGCGAGGGGGGGGGACAACCCCCCCCCCCCACACACACACACACCGACACAGCCCTGAGTGTGACCTTTCATTAGAGCCCAAAATGAAGCTTCTATATTGAATCATTCAAAAGTTACAGACGTTTTTCCAAACTGTGCCATTTGGCACAATTTGGCACAGTTCCAAAATGCCTGGGAACAACCTGAGGAAAAAGCTGTGTAATATATTCATTTTTTGTGGTATTGTTACAAAATTTGGACCTCAGCTGGATAACACTTGGTTCTACATTTCTGTTGCATTTTCCAGCCCGGATCTGAAGCTGTGTGTTATTTGCAAGCATTTGTATCCAAAAAAACACCCAGGCCAAACTTATTTTCTTCAAGTTCACTATGTTTAGATGACTGTAACTCAGTGGCCGGAGCACTTAGAGAGATTATGACTATTTTGCCAAAAAATTCAAAGTGTTTTCTTTTAAATGAGACCAACCCCTTGCTGCAAAGGGTTGAAGAACGGCTTTGGATTTAATTTTGGCATGTTATTTTTTGGCGTTTTTAGGGAACTTGACCGGAGTGCAAGGGGTTAATAATGACCATAGTTACATGGCCACCACTTTAATAATCAGATAACTCCAGAAATCCAATCATAACCAATTTATTTGTGCACATGTAGCCATGGTGACTGTTGAACTCTTCCTCGTCTTGTGTTTGGGAGGACAGCATCAGTCCTCGGTCTGGGTTTGTCAGTTTTGGTTCTTGTGAATTATTCCATCTTTGAATGGGCCTGCACATCGATTCAGTTTAATTTGATGATTTAATGACAGTCTTTCTAAAGCTGCTCTTTATATCATAATCCATTTAAATCTGTTTATTATAAGTTTAAACAATGTATGGGTATTCTTAATATTTACCTAATATGGCTAAAAAATGCTGTTAATACTGCAGATTGTCACAACTGCCATTCACACACCATTATAGAAAGGTCGTTGTTTGGAACTATTTGGCGCTTCATGAACCACGTGACCGGGCAGCGGCGAGATCAAAGAGTGTCGCAACTCTTATATGGCGCTGGTCTCAAGGACGGCGGTGGGTTGGCTTTTCTAAACACGATGTTAATGATTTCCACAAAAAAGTAGAAAACATTTCTGGTGGAGTAAAATGAGAAAAAGGCTGTGTGTTTTTTAAGAGAACTGACTATTTTGAACATTTTCAGATAATTAGCTGACCAGTAGACTCATTTCCGATGATTAAAACCTACAAACACCATTTTTCAGTCAATGACCCCTTTAAAAAAAAGTTCATCAGTGTGAACATTAAATATTTTGTCTTTGTAGTATGTTCAACTGAATATAGGTTGAAAAGGATTTGCAAATCATCTTATTTAGCTTTTAATTGCATTTTACACAATGTCCCAACTTCAGCAGAATTGTAGTGTAAAAAAAAACCCGTAAAATTTACAAGAAAAAAAGTCACAAAATCATGACAAAATGTAGTTCCTGATTTACCAAGTGTAGGATTAAGATCTTTATCTAATCACATCTTTATTCTTGTAAATGTGATTTTTTTTTTTTTTTTTTTTTTTTTTTCCCTCCAGGTTACAACTTTATTTTGACATTTTGCTCTTAATTTTGTGTCCTTTGACCTACCGGAGTGGTGGCTCAGTTGGTAGAGCATCCGCCCCACACCCGGGAGGCAGGCGTTCAAATCCCGGCCGGGTCATGCCGGAGACCATATAAAAGTGGAACTTCCTGCCGTCCAGCTTGGTGCTCAGCAATAATGGAATGGAGGAGGGAACTCTGTGGCGGCGCCTTGCATGGCAGCGGCCCTCTGATTCTACACTTGGGGTGTGTGTGATTTACACTGTAGATAGGTAAAGCACAATCTCGTTCTGCTGTACATGATTGGTTGTACAGTTGAATTACAATAAGGGGGATTTAATTTAATTAATTTTAATTAACTAATTTAATTTGTGTGTGGGGAAACACACAACCCCCTTTAACACTGGGTATTCAACAGCTTCATAGGTGAAGGATTAAAGGAATTGGAATGAGGGCCAGACCTCCTCCGGGGTACAAGGTAGCGTCGGCCTGAGGACATTTCAACAAATTCAGTATTTAAAACATGGTCAGACTGGCTAATGATAACGCTAGCCTTCTGTAACACATGTCTACTCCACAGTGAGTTTAAATTCCTGTATATATTTGCATCCTTTTATAGAAACGTGGACAGACTGTAATTTACTGTACATACTCTGTTGTCATTGAATCCTTATTTAAATCCTCCACCTGAACAACGAGAGCAAGTTTTTAGCCAAAGTCAGATTCCTTGTATGTGTTGTGCATACTTGGCCAATAAAGCTGATTCTGATTCTGAAATTATCCAGATGGACTAGTGATCTTGGAGCAGATCTTTATGGCTGTATTAAGGCTGTTCTTGTCCTTCACAGAGAGCCCATTATACCAACAGATAAAAGAAAAAGTTGAGACTCTCAATACACGAGCAATTAAAAACTACATAAAATTATCCTAGGAACATGAAGAGTTCAATTTCTGCAACAAGTATGCTGTCGTCCACATGTAACAGCTGCCTCTGTGTTGGCCATGAACTTCATCTGAGAGTCAAATACTGTTCCCAGATATTTGTAGGTCTCCACTAGTGAACTTTCTCTCCATGTATAATAATAATAATAATAATAATCGGTTCAGGCTCTCCTGTGTCTTTCTGAAAGAAAATAATCATCTCTTTAGTTTTAGTGACCTTTAAATCCAAGAAGTCCTTGTCTCACCATTCCACAAATGAAGACAGGGCAGAGCCTTGATCAGTCTGTGATACCTGAAGAAGAGACAGCAGGGCTGTGTCGTCAGAAAACTTCACCAGATAGCTGTCCTGTTGAGAGAATCTGCAGCTGTCACTATAAATGATAAAAAGCAGAGGTGAAAGGACACAGCCCTGAGGGGAACGCGTATTTGAAATGGTAAGATCAGACATAAGACCGTTAACACAGACCTGTTGAACCCTGTCAGTTAAGTTTAAAAGCAATAATGAAATTTGATCAGGTAACCTAAAATAGCAAGTCAGTCAGTCAATTAAAATATGTGGCTGCATCGTATAAAAAGCAGAAGAAAAGTGCAACTAAAAGCCTGACATGAGATTTAGGCTGCTCAAGGTTTTTGTGTGCTCAATCTAAAATAAAAAAGCTTTGCATTGTCCACCCCTTTGCCAACTTGATATGCAAACTGCAGTGGATCTAGCTGGTCATTGATTAAGGAAACCACATTATCTTTCAGGCTTCCCTCAAAGGTTTTCATCACAAGAGATGTAAGTGCAGCTGGTCAGAAATTCATTCAGATCTTCTTTCTTGTTTTACAGACTGGTATTATAGTAGATGTTTTCCATATTTTTGGTATCCGGCCACTATCTGCACACATTTGAAAAAGTGGTGAAAAATCTCACTCAGCTGATCTGTACAGTAATGCAGTGCGTGTCCACATATGGCATCTGGGCCAGCAGCCCTTGTAATGTTCACCTTTTTGAACAAGGATGCCACTTGTTTTTGTGTTACTAAAATAACTGTTTTTGGTTCAAGAGATTTAGTGAAGAAATGTCCTTGAGAAAGTTGGACCTCGCAAAGCGTGCAAAAAACGAGTTGAAAACATTTGGCAAATTAAAATCAACCACGTTATTTACATAAATGGGCTGCCTGGTATTACAGGAATGTTGAGTCTCATTGGCCATGCGTTTGAGTCCCTGCCAGGCTGTTCTCAGATCACGCCTATTATCAGGGATGAGAATCCTCCGCGGAATTCCGCGGATTTGATCATGTCTAGGGTCATTCTCGTGAATCGTCTAAATTCGAGGAGAAAATTTTAGGGGTGGGGGGGTGAGGTATGTTATGAGCGGCAAGTCGTATTTTCGATCGGCTATTAAAATCCACCCCGCAGAACGCGCCACCCAGCGAGATCAGTAATGTAACAAGGCCACTGATTGGCTGATACTTATTGAAGCAACCAATCGGCGATTTTGTTAGATTTCCTTTGTCATATCCAACACGTGGAGCGAAATGCAAATGGCGGACAGTTCAATCAGTTCAATCAACCGAGATTTCCCGATTTTGTGAAAATGGTGAACCTAAAACTCACGTAAGACAACAAAGCAAGAATTTTAGAAATCGACAATGGGATAAGGAACAAGTTTCGTTGGGAATGGCTCGAAAAAACTGTGTCAATGACTGTAAAGATCGGTAAAAATACCGAAGTTGTGGTTGAAAAAATAGCCGACTTCACAGCAAAATGCGAAGTACCAGGGAAAGCCCAGTGTGTTTATTGCAACGATTTCTTGAGTTATGGATCTTGTGGTTGTGTTGCCTTAGTTGAACACTGTTCAAAACAGAAACATCTCAAAGTTGTGGCTACAAGGAGATTGAACTACTCGCTCGGTGCTGCATTCAAAACGATCGATGGGCACGGTCAAATTCAGATGCCAGTCAATCAAAGTTGATCACAATCAGCCCCGATTACAGCAATTAGTGATCGGAAGACACATTCCGAGGTAAGATTTTTTTCTCGTTATAAGTAATGTACTTAGAATTTTCGCGTAATGAATTTGTTATGAAATAGCATGTGTAAGTTGTGATGTCATGCCTGTTTTGAAACACTAATTGCATTTGAATGCTGATAATCGATTGTTAATAGATAAATGTTATTACATATTTTCTCACAATTTGAAATGCAATCTAAGAATTTTGAATATAATTGATCATTTTTTGTTTCACTAGGAGGAGTTACATAATGCATGTGTAAGTTTTTTTGTCATGGGTGGTGATGGGTTGCCTTTCCGAAGATATCTTTGCTTTTATTAGTAAACATAATTTCTTTATGGTCATTGCATAAAAATATTAAACATCTTTTAGGTTTTACTTACTTTCTTGTATTATCTTTCAAATATTAAAATATACTAATATGCAACTTTTTTTATATTCCTAGTAACACTAACAAATGCACACATTAATAAATCAAAATGTTTGCAGAATGTCAGTATATTTTAATAAATGGGTGATGGACTTAGTGATGAAATTTTGTTAATATTTATAACTTATTTTACTTGGTTAAATTGTCTGTTGTAGAACAATGTAAATGTAATTCTGTGTCAGTTCTAAACATATTAAATAGTAGTAAAATATAATTTAGTATTATTACATCAACATACTGAAAGGGTTAATGTATAGTTAGTGCCAGAATAATAATTCTGTAGGTGATCTCCCATTATGCTCTACACATATTCCATACAAATTCTGTTTGCATGCTTATGAACAAGTATGTTATGGTATATTGATAACAGGAATGAGACAAAGGTATAGAGCCCTCTGTCTTTTCTCTCTCTCTTTTAAGTCAGGTCTTTCACATTAGATACACACCCAAACCCAACACCCACGCACACTGTTGATAGCACATTCTAGAATGAAGAGGCGTGTTCAGTGGATGGCCTGTTCCCGCCATAGGTAGATTAGCCAATCAGATAGTCGCGTACAAGCCCATCCCATTGTACTGGCTCGCCCAACCGGAGGGGATAATTGTAACCTGCACCCGGAAGTCGGGGTTCAGTCTGGCAACGCTCCAGAGGGAGCTGCGTCACGCTGCACCCAGCGCTGCTTGCTTTACATGTGACTTCTAAATAAATGTACCATCCTTTAAATTGAAGAAATCTCCGGTTTGTTCTTGGATCTTTCAATCAAAGAATCGGGTATTTTTCTAACAATTGGTGCCGTGACCCGGATTGAATCACGTATTCCGAGACGAGCCTGAAAAAACTACATCGGAAGGACCCTTTTTAGTCGACTGTGGCGACGCCTGAATGAAACAAAAAGGTAAGCAGAAAGCCTTTTTACGCAAATTTCTGCAGTTTGGCCATTCTAAATTTACAGTCGTCTGATTAAGGGGTATATCCGATCTCGAAATTTATCATTTGGTTGGGAGTCACATGTAAAGTTTAAATAATAGTTTGAAAAGTTTAAATAATAGTTTGAAAAGTTAAAGGGAGTGCACGTGTTCTATTTTCAGTCTGAGATAGAACGGCCGCGGTCAATGGACATGTATGACGGGTGCATGGTCCGCCAAATTTTGAAACGTTTTGGATTCAGTCTGAGCCAAAATGACGAGACTTAGGATGCCAGGGTGACTAATAATCACCCAGGTTCGTCTCCCAAATGAAAAGAGCCAGGTTTTAGCAACCTGATGCCGGGGGGAGCCATGGAAGTGTTCGACCCGATGCCACTCTGGGAGTGAGGCCGCGGTCATTTAATTTGCTAAACACAAGACACCGCTTGTTCTCGTAGCCGAAAAGAGGCCACGAGAGAAAGTGTCCGCTGTGATTAGAGTTAATCACGGTACCGCTTGTGCATTGGGGGATGTGCCGAGACCTCAGCGAAAGTACCCTCTGTTTGACAAAAGATTAAATGGATCGGCGAGATTGTGGGTTGCAGTCTGTACCCAGAATTGATAAGACAATAGGAGGCAACGGCCGTGCCTGTCTTCCAAATTGAAATCCAGGGTTAGCCTGATTTCGGTTGCAGCAGTGAGTTTATATAAAGATACTCTTAATACGTTATAAGAACCTCAGACTACATCATGAGTGAGTAACGTAACAAGCAGCCGCAAGAATCTTTGTTCCACCTTTAAGTGAGGGTCTGCTCATAAGTATAAAATAATAGCTTACAGAATTGCATAAGATTCTTTTATACCAACAATAGTGAATGCATTCATAAGTACAGAACTGATTTTGTGTCCTTAGGGGATAAAAGTGTGGGTTGGAAAATACTGGGAGCTGAGAATATTTAGTAAAATTTTTTCCCCACAATGATTTAACTAATGGCGGTCTCCAGACCGCATGGTCAGAACAAAGGACTGGACCCACCACTGAGTGGAGGTGAAATTGGTAAAACAGATTACTGAGGATTATTTGAGGTAACAGCATTAAAATGAAGCGCTAAATTAAAGTTGTAAAGCTGTGGTAGTGTGTGTATAGCTGGGATTAAGGAGGCAGTGCTCCATTTTTCTTAAACTTAAAAAAAAAAAAAAAAAAAAAAAAAAGGCACATGGTTTGTGAACAATAGGCTCAGGGGCCATTTTGCACGTGTCCCATTTACTGCGCATGCGAGGGCGCCATTTTGAATCACCTTCAAGCTGTGGCACAGTGCCTCCATCGTGTGGCCAAATATAGGAAGTGCACTATTTCACAAAATTACTGCCAACAAAACTTAAAACCTTAAGAATAAATCTGGAACTTTATCTCTCTGGTTGAAAGGAAGGCTTTAAAAATTCCATGCATGGTGAAAAAACAAAAGACCTCAGGGACCTGCTAAAATGCAGGTTTGCCCATAATGAGGCAAAGCATACCCGTTCGGCTTGGAGAGATGAAAGGTTCAATTTTAAATTAGGCAGAAGGAGGTTTACAGTAAAACTGGAGAATAAGGAGATTTATTTCTCAACAAAACTAGGAAATCCTAGGTGGACACTATAAAGGTGGGAGAATTTAAATGAAAAATTGCAGGTTGGTGCAGATAAGTAAAAATATAAATGAATTAAATTATAAATACAAAATAATTGAATAAATACAATAAACTAAAATGAATGAATGAAGTAAATAGGAGTTATTGTTGTGGAGATGAGAGTGGGCAGAATATGGAAAAGGAAATTTGTTTTTGAAGAAAATTGAAAACTGATGAAATGTTAAAGTTTTGTGCAGGACGCAAGACAAAAAATTATGGAGAAACGATTGGAGGAAGAAAAAACGTAAGAATAAGAGACTTATGCTGCAACGGTGAGAACAAATGCAAAATAATCAATAAACATGATATAACAGAAAAGGACAAAAACACGCTGTTTAATAGCTTGTTTCTCTCCATTAAATTTAAGACAGTGTTGGCTGTGGACGACCCCTCCCCCAGCAGCTGCCTCCTCCTTCACGCCATCAGTGACCCCCTCCTCCCTCCACTTCGCTGTCCCACTCCAGCAATCAAAGAAAGCAACACAATGGGTCAAAAGAGGAACAATTGAGCACACCAGCAGAGTGAGTCCTCACACATCTGTTATTGTATAGTATTCCTGTGTAACCAGTTGACACTGATTAACACCTATATGAAATGTCTCTAGCCTGTAAGCCCGGCTCCCTGGGTTCGGTGCTATCCTAGACAAGGGCTAGATGGTTGACAAAGGTCCCAATCACAGATCAAAAGAAAGGAAGGGAGAAATTTGCCAGATGGGTCAAACAAATGCAGGACAGAGGAATGTTCGCAGGATGTGAAAACAGCCCCCCCACCAGGGAGACCTAGCTATACAGTATTGTTGCCTTCCATATCAGAGATGTGCCAAGACCACATACTGAGCAGACACAATACATGACCAATCTTCAAAAAAGCCATACCCATGCCCCATCTAAGTTGACCTGTCAGTATCGGCTGCATGACCACAGGAGGTCAGAATAGTCAGAGGCCCCCGTGGGACTAATACTTCCTATGTTAAGCAATTTGGCCACTGAGCTCAAACACCCACAAGGGCCCCCAAGGGGTCCCCCAAAATTAGCAACACAACAGGTATCCTTCCCTACAGGATGTTGAAAAAGAACCGGCTTTGATATTAAGCCGTTCTGTTTCAAGGGGGGAGAGGTCAAGATGAGAGGTCAAGACAGGAACAGATAGAAAAGTTACTAGTCCACTAAGGTTTGAAGGCTCCATTAAAGGAATAGAACAATGTATCAAGGAAGAGGAATCCAACGGGGTCAAATTAAACAATGGCTCCTCTGATTGCACAATTCAACATAAGTTATCCAAAAAGCGTGATGGCTGAAGCTGCAGCTTATATTGCTCACCCATTCTCCATCTAAGAAACATCTAATAAAACAAAGGCTAGCAACTAAGACCAAAATCTGAAAATTTCTTGACGCTTGAAAGGTCATTATTCCACAGAATATCAGGCAGTGGGAACTTTTGCTACAAGAAAACTAGCCACCTAGTGACCAAGAGAAATGAGGCAGGTTTAGGGCTCCTTAATATTTAAGGGCCAATACATATTTGGAGGTTCCCAGACCCTCCTAACTGTATTTTTTGCACATCTCTACAAATCTGGTGAAATCTAATAACATTGTTAAAGACTTGCAATAGACATTTTAACTTAACATAAGATTTGAGCATGGAGGTGCAAAATATGATAAAAATGCTGATTTACAATCACAAGTTAAGACGAGGGTTGACAACACTTAGAGCAATAATTTAAAAGATAAGAAAATAAGAGCAGTGAATATACATATGTACACATAAATATAAATACACGGTGCGGAGCATTACAGATTTCCTTACACTTTGTATGGAGATGGGGGATGGCAGCGTAACAAGGGTTATGGTTTTGGATCATCCAGAGATGAGTAAAAAGCATTATGGAAGACGATGAATTAAAACAAACACAACCAGAGTAGACTACAGAAACAAGAAGATAATTTGGGGTAAAAAACAGCAAACACTCGGCCGAATAGACTCAAGAATGAAGCATATACATACATATAGCTGTGTGCACACCAGCCCTATCCAAAGGATCATCATAGAGCACGCACAGAGCGGAGGTGGAGCATGAACAAGGCTTTAATGTCCTGTGCACATAGATCTGCAGCTCTGACACACACAAGACAACCAGTGTAGCTTGACAAACAAACCAGCGGTTCACACCCGCATGGTTTGTGTGTCACATGGTTAAGTCCTGATTTAAATGTTATTTAGAATTGTTTTTGGAGGCTAATGAAAGCTCTATATTTTTGTATCTAAAATTGTTATAGTTTTGTAGGCATAGTGTTAGTTCATCTGGAGGTTATCTGTTCAGAAGAAAAAAGACAGAAGACTCCACCACACCAAGATACAGATGACTCTGTTAAACTTAAGTTTTCATAATAATCAGCAGACGTCTTAGTGTAATACATTCCTTGAAAGGCAGGTGTTCAGACCCAGCGGCATTATTTAATTCCAAAACAAATTCAAAAGGTCAGTAATTAAAAGGCATCCAAGGCCAGGGTATAAATCAAGAGATGAGTGTTGTCACAAAACAGAATTTTGAATGGAGCCATGTTGGTTTATTTATAAAGCTGACTTTTCAGAATGAAACCGATCACTTTTATGTGCAGGATCTTGCATGGAGCATTAGCTGTGGACAGTAGTCAGTAGTATGAACGACGGGACAGTGAACAGAAGGAAGTTCCAATACTGAAAGAGATTATAGATGTGAGATGTTTCATCAGCTAGTCCAGGGAAAGGTGAAGTCTTGTACACAGATGGATAGTGGTTGGAAAAGAACTGAGTGAGTGTTTCTGATGGGAAAAAGTACTTAGGGGAAGAGAAGAACGGTGGATTTAGCAAGTGTAGAAAATATTTCTGATGTTGAGATGGAAATGGAAAAAGAAATTAAAGCAGAGCATGTCTAAGCAAAGAAAATAAAGATCCACGTAAGATTTGCAGCTGTAGCTTTAAAAACCAACCAAACAGAAAACCAACAATAAATAAATTAAATTTTTGGCTAAGAGTGTCAGGAAGAAGGCACAAATGCAGGCAACCATCTTAGATGTTTCCAAGTACTTAAAGCAGCAATGAGACATTAGGTGTCCATTCTTTCAGTGCATTTCCTTAATTGTGAATATTAACATTAGTTATGTTCCTCCCCAACAGAGGGTATGCATTTGATGTTACTCACCACATAATGGTGTGATATGTGATATATGATACATCATATTTCAGGAATATGACAGTAATGAGGAATGTGATTTTTCCTGGTTCGGCGGTGGCCAAGCTGGGTCAGGGTAAACTACATTCACTCCACACTTTACCAAGGAATATATAAAATGAGGCATTCAAGAAAATTTAAATCAAATTCTAATTAGGCAAAACGTCCACCTTTCGCTTGACTGAAAGTGTGACACAACTTTTAATCATTTATTTAAATTCAACTGGACAAACTGATCTTATTTATCAATGCTGAAGCATATCAAAATGCACAGGGGGTTATTTTGTTTTTCTTAAATGAAATTTGTAAACTAGTTAAGCTGTGACTATTGAAACCTTATTGAACAGAACTCTTGGAAGACAAAGGTCCGCAAGGTTCAATTACAGTAGTGCAGATAGTATCTGTTGGCATGGTGAAGAGTTAATCTTATTATCCCATCTTGTATTAATTAGGAAAACTAAATGAAGACTTTGAAGCAGTTCCTTTCTTGACTCAATGTTGGAAATCTAGATAAGAAGGGAAAAGAAAATTTGGAGAAAAACTGAACTTATTTATGGAATGGCTGACACAAGGGGAGCCTGAGGCTCCCCATGGATCTGTTTCTCTTATAAAGGAGGCCAAGAGGACAAGGGGGGAGGACAGCGAGAAGGAGGAGGAGGAGGGAGCACACCCCACAATGGCCGCTGCTGGCAGGAGAGGCATCCACCTCCACCACTGAAAACTGGACTGCATACTTAAAGACTAGAACAGATAAGTGGACTCACTTCTACACGTATGCAGAAAATTAGCAAAAATTAAATTACTGCATGTAAAGTAAGAATTCTGGGTAATGACATACAGGACTCTGAGTCAGAAAAATAACGATCAAATTCTGCAAATGACAAGCTACCAGTAGAACACCTATCAACATCTGTAAAAGTAGCATTGTACCCAGTGTACTATAGGCAATTGAATGGATCTGATCCAAATTGTGAACTACCATCATTTGTAAATCCATCCTCTAGATTGGTCATAAAATTAGACTGATAAACAAGGAAATGTGTGGAAGCATCCATTGTCCTAATTGAAGAGGATAAGAGGCATTTCAACCAATGGGGGGTTCCACACATCCCGCTGGTTAGACCCAAACACATGGATTGGAAAATGTTGGACATATTGTCATCTCTAGTGCAGAATAGAGCCATCCATGGAAAACCAATACCTGACCTTAACATAGAATATTCTCCCAAAATAAAACCATAAGCATCAGCACAAAAGGCGGCACAAAGATGCCCAGAAATCTCCTATATGACCAATCTTTTCTCATTAACAAATGAGGGGATGAGGAAAATTTGAATCAAATTCCAAATTGGTTATGGTAAAGGGATAACCAAATGCAGATCTAATAAAAGGAGCAGAGTACGACACTATAGGCCATATATTCAGAAGCCCAGAAGGGCGTTAACAAATGCAATTTTCCACAGTGGGAGTCGTCAGCAAGTCTTAGACCAGCTGCTGGGTCAAGAGGAAGAGCTGAGGACCCCAAGACGAAAGATGATGACGAGGAAGACCATTCTGCCATCACAGATTATTTATAAACACAGTGTGCTAATGATAATACATAAATCATACATAGCTCACCACACGGATGTAGGGGTGTGAGACTTATAGGGTTCTTGCGTTATTTATCTCCATCATGCTAATTACGGTAAGGTAATCTGAATAAAGGAGAAGGTTAGAAGCTCTGAATGCCTGAATACAGCAATGCATGAATAAGGATGTCTCCTAATGTTGAATAATATTGTTTACTACCTACCCACTGAACATATAGGCCCCATCACCCAACACACACACCACAACACAAACACCACATGCAGATTTCACATAGCCAACAATCACACACTCAAGGCTACTGGGAGATAACTTACAACAACACATAGATAACTACAGTTGTAGTGAATAAGGATAAAACTTTACAAGCTCCATGCATTGTGATGGCAACCCCTCAGACCATTATTGGTCCTGCCCCAGCTGAGCCCTTTGTATCGGCACTTCATCAAAGGTGTAGGGTACAGGGAAGATTCATGCTGGAGAGCACCAGACCATCATGACGTGTGCCCGTGACATTGAAAAGGTCGTAGGGCGAGTGACTGTATGACTTCAGTCCCCAGAAGAAGAATGGACAGGTACCCGACCGCATCCAGGGTGGAGCCAGGAGCTCGAGCCTTACCAACACCAGCATGTCCACCTCTTTCCAGCGACGGGGGTGGCATCCCTGGGACAGCATCACTGAGCTGTTCACTGGCTGGACTGGATGTTACATACCCTCTGCTGCACCCACCAGACTGTCCTGTAGACCTCATGGGATGAGGTATGCCTCTGAGAGCGGGGACACAGTTGTTTCGTTCCTGTGTCACCAAGATGGAACTGTGCTCCACAGCTGCAGATACGGGAAGCAGACGCAGAGGAAGGTCGAACCTCTGTCGCAACCGTGTGATGAGTGCAGCTGAATGATGTGAGCCCTGGCAAGGGTCAACCGGTGGACAAAGGTTTTGTGGACTGATTCTATTCGACCCTGTGACCCCTACATGGTCCACTCCACTGGACAAAGAACAATGATCATGAGGAGACCTCGAGGGGGTACAGGACCTGGTGACAGTTCACCTCTGAGACATCGCTGCACCGTGCTAAGGTGTCCACAAGGGGGGAGGCACGGGTAGCAGAACCAATGGTGCAAGCCTCTTGGGTTGACACACAATGCAGGGACCTGCCTTATTCACCATCTGTTAATTGCTAGAGTCTCTCACACCATACATGGTTGACATGATAAAATCATGTCAAAGGGGGGATTGAAAGGGTTAATGTATAGTTAGTGCCAGAATAATAATTCTGTAGGTGATCTCCCATTATGCTCTACACATATTCCATACAAATTCTGTTTGCATGCTTATGAACAAGTATGTTATGGTATATTGATAACAGGAATGAGACAAAGGTATAGAGCCCTCTGTCTTTTCTCTCTCTCTTTTAAGTCAGGTCTTTCACATTAGATACACACCCAAACCCAACACCCACGCACACTGTTGATAGCACATTCTAGAATGAAGAGGCGTGTTCAGTGGATGGCCTGTTCCCGCCATAGGTAGATTAGCCAATCAGATAGTCGCGTACAAGCCCATCCCATTGTACTGGCTCGCCCAACCGGAGGGGATAATTGTAACCTGCACCCGGAAGTCGGGGTTCAGTCTGGCAACGCTCCAGAGGGAGCTGCGTCACGCTGCACCCAGCGCTGCTTGCTTTACATGTGACTTCTAAATAAATGTACCATCCTTTAAATTGAAGAAATCTCCGGTTTGTTCTTGGATCTTTCAATCAAAGAATCGGGTATTTTTCTAACAATACCATTCAGATATCATAAATTTACACATGTGATGCAGCAGTAGATTAAAAAGGTAAACTATAAATGCATTTGTACTTACTTCTAACTTTAAATATAAGACCACATTTGAGCATTCTAAAACACCAAATTTCATTAGCTTCTGGGGGCCGTTGACCCCCAGACCACCCACCAAAGCTCCGCCTTGGATCCGGCTTGGGGGCCTGCGTCCCCCAAGACCCCCGGCTTAGTTTCCTCTTTTTCTCTCAAACCCCATTCTCATCCCTGTACTATACTGCTCCTCTATTTTCTGTCTGTAGTGCATTTGTCTGTAGTGCATGCAGGAGACCATCCCCCCACCCTGTGGAAAACCTCCAGCTGGCTAACGACCTAAACAGCTTTTACTGCAGGTTTGAAAAGAACCTACAGTTCTCACCTCCCACCCACATAAAAGGATTATCTGCAGCCCCAGGAACTCCATCCCTCCTCCACTCAGACCTCCCACCAGCACTAACGATCTGTGAAGAGGAGGTGCACCGGGTCTTTCAGAGACAAAAGATCAAGAAGGCTGCAGGACCTGATGGTGTGTCTCCGTCCTGCCTGAGAGTCTGCTCCAACGAGTTGGCCCCCATCTTCACCCGGATCTTTAACAGATCACTGGAGCTGCGTGAAGTGCCTTCCTGCTTCAAACGCTCCATCATCATTCCAGTTCCCAAGAAACCCTCTGTTACAGGATTAAACGACTACAGACCTGTTGCCCTGACCTCTGTGGTCATGAAATCCTTGGAGAGATTGGTGCTGAACCACCTGAAGGTCATCACAGGCCCCCTGATGGACCCACTGCAGTTTGCCTACCGGTCAAACAGGTCAGTGGATGATGCAGTGAATATGGGACTACATTACATCCTGCAACACCTCGACTCCCCAGGGACGTACGCCAGGATCCTGTTTGTCGACTTCAGCTCAGCGTTCAACACCATCATCCCAGGCATTCTTCATCAGAAACTCCTCCAGCTCAAGGTGCCCCCCTCCACCTGCCAGTGGATCTCCAGCTTTCTGACTGACAGGTGGCAACAGGTGAAGCTAGGGAGATTTACATCCAGCTCCCGAAAAATTAGTACTGACGCCCCCCAAGGATGTGTCCTTTCCCCACTGCTCTTCTCCCTCTACTCCAATGACTGCACCTCAGAGGACCCTTCGGTGAAGCTCCTGAAGTTTGCGGACGACACCACAGTCATCGGTTTGATCCGGGATGATGACGAGTCTGCATACAGGCGGGAGGTGGAGCAGCTGATCCTCTGGTGCAGCCAGAACCATCTTGAACTTAACCCAGCCAAAACGGTGGAGATGACTGTGGATTTCAGGCGACACCCCCCTTCATTCCCCCCACTCACCATCCTCAACAGCACAGTGTCCACTGTGGACTCCTTCAAGTTTCTGGGAACCACAATCTCCCGGAACCTGAAGTGGTCCTCCCATATAGACACTGTCCGGAAAAAGGCCCAGCAGAGGTTGTTTTTTCTGCGTCAGCTCAAGAAGTTTGATTTGCCTCAGGAGCTGCTGGTTGTCTTCTACACCGCCATCATCCAATCTGTCCTCTGCTTTTCCATCACTGTCTGGTTTGGATCTGCCACTAAACAGGACAAGACCAGACTGCAGCGGATCATTAAGTCTGTAGAGAGGATCATTGGTACTGACCTACCCTCCATTGAGAACTTATATCGGTCCATAACCAGGAAACGGGCGGGAAACATCTGTGCTGACCCATCACACCCCGGCCACAAACTGTTTGAACTTCTATCTTCTGGTCGTCGTTACAGATCACTGAAGGTCAAAACCACCCGTCACAGGAACAGTTTCTTTCCTCAAGCCATCACTCTGATGAACTCCTAACATTCACCTAGTCCTACCTGTTGCTGTACTCATGACTTTTCATCCATTATTACATTGCACATAACTCTCACACTGCTTTTTACTTCATTCACATTATATCACTGAATCTGAGTCCACATTGAAATACTGTGTGACTGTATATTTTTTCATATATTTCTGCAAAGTGTGGTTAGTCTGAGTAAATAACTGCATATATTCCTGTATATATTTGCATCCTTTTATAGAAACGTGGACAGACTGTAATTTACTGTACATACTCTGTTGTCATTGAATCCTTATTTAAATCCTCCACCTGAACAATGAGAGCAAGTTTTTAGCCAAAGTCAAATTCCTTGTATGTGTTGTGCATACTTGGCCAATAAAGCTGATTCTGATTCTGATTTTAGCTTTCCTTATCTCGTTTCTTACTTCCCTTGAGACAAGTTTTTTCTCCTGATGACGCCTTTCATCACAGGCATCATGAAAACACTCCCAGTTTCATACAGTCCAAGCATGCCTACAGTGAAGAAATCCTCAATTCTGTCCAGGTTTTCACTGCCCTCTCTTTCCTCTAGATGTCTGAAGGAAGGTGTGTCCACTGGCATTAGGTACACACTATTATGATAGGAGGCTCCCAGTGAAAGCATGGGTAGGGATTTAGAAGCCCCTTTTACAGACCCATAACAAAGATCAATCCTGATGCTTTTTGTGTTGGAGCACAAGTCTCATCCTGTTGATGTTTTCAGTGAAGTATTCAAATTACGGTGGTTAAAATCTCCCAAGTATAAATTTTGGTTCCTCTGGGCAAAGTGTGTCAAGTTTATGTGACATCAGCCATCAGCTGAGCAGCAGCTGACACATTGACGTGTGGATGAATATACAGTCATGTGAAAAAATTAGAACATCCCATTAAATATTCAATTCTTTATTCATAAATGTTATAGCCAGCCTTTTTTTGTTGTTTTTATTTGCCTTTTTTAACATTTGTTTTAGCAATTCTAAGTGGGAATGAATATGGGGGTGTCCTAATTTATTCCTTATTATTTATTAGCGGCATCATCCGGCGCCTCACTGTACCGTCCAGTCATATTTCAGTCTTTGCATCTCCCCATCCCCCTTGAAATCTCCTACTGCATGTCATTCTATCGAGCTAGCTATATATAATATTATGGACTTGTAATCAGAGAGCAGGAAGCCAACCACCAACCCTCCGATCAGAGGTAGACCACACTCTTCCCCTGCACCACAACCACAGTGAATGAGAGTTGATCTGAAAAGGTTTTGTTGGATTGGTCAACTCTTCTTTATCTGTAGACCCCTGGTACAGGGCTACAGCTGCCGTACCTATTCATAGTTTTTGATCATGTGACTTCCAGTGAGGTGAAAGGAGATTGGCGGACATGCTGGGGAGGATAATTGTAATAACTGTAGAGCATAATGCAGTGAAAAAATGTGAAAACGTCCAAAATTTATTATCAAACTCTTGATAATGACAGATAGTGGTATGATGACAAATTAGATTTAATTGAGAAGCAGGCTCCCAGTCTCATTCCAAAGCAAAACTGGCCAAAAGACACGGGAGAAGTGGGCTAGCATGACCTATCCAGACATGCACAAAGCTAAATATATTCATATTCATAACACTTATCATCCATGTTTATCCACATCAGCCCATAAATTATTCACAGAGCCCTCAACTTAATTTCTCCTGTTTGTTTTTCTCTGTTTTTGTGCTCAGTTTTTTTTTTTTTTTTTTTAACATGTGACCTAATTTGCCTCATCCACTCACGTGGATTCCCTGTAAATTTCCCCCATTGTGGGACCAATAAAGGAATCTTAAAGAAAGCATCTGGTCTCATCTGTCCAGGTGCTTTCAGATGAAGTGAGACATTGTTGTCTTGGTGTCTAATTGTTATCCCTCATTGTTAACAATAATCAGTTGATTTGTCGACTCCCAGCTACTTGTAATCCTCAAAGCCACAGACTGATTAGCCGGTGTTCTGACATTTTGGCATCAGAACAGCAAACCTCGGGTTACTACTCTGTCATTTTCTTCAGTTGTTCAGAAGAATTAAGACTTCTCAAGTGAGTGACACTCTTGAATGTTGGTGAAGTCTGGATCTCAGCATCGTTCTCGAAAAGGCTTTGGTGCTAAGGTTAGCTTTATCAGCTAGCTTGCTTGTTCCAACACGAACACTAGCCACGGTTACATGAGCAAAATTTCTTCAATCTGATTACAATTCAGATCAAAATTTTACTGTTTACATAGATCCTGAAAAAGCTGATCTGATTAGGATGTGCGTTTCCATGTGTCACAGGTTTGAACGGAATAAATCATTTTGACATGTGCACGTCGACATTTCGACATTCCAAAAATAGTAGAAGAAGAAGCAACTTCCGGTGTTAGCAAGCCCCGCTTTGTGTCGAAATTGATCTGTATTGTGTTATTCAGACTGTACTTTTGCTTCTGCTGGTCTCCATAATGAAGCTACAAGTACATACTTCTGCATATGACGAACAGAGGGAGACAGCAGGACGATACAGACCAGTTTTGTTTTACTCCCGCTATGTTTTCCGCTAGCTGCTGCTAAGGTGGAAATACGTCACGTCGATGTGCGGCTGGTTTACAGACATGCGCAGTAAACATATTTTCTGCCCTGCGTTTGGAATAAGTGTTTTCATGCACACCATTCCGAATAACAATTGGCATAACCCACCCCTCTCAATCGGAATGAAATTTTGATCTGAATGAGCATGATCGGGTTAGAATATTCAGATTGGCATCTTTACATGAAGCATTTTTATTCCGATCAGGCTTTTAATTTGGTTACTTGTGTCCATGTAAACATAGCCACTGGCTTTGCTGGTTTTCTGCCAGCTGCCTCAAGGATATAAAGTTAGTTGTTTTTCCTCTTCTTTGGAGACTTCTTTCATTGGAAAGAAGAAACATGGATGTGGGAGTCACTATCATTCAGCCATTTCTGGAGCTTCCTGGCAAGCCACAGGCCTCTTGGGTGAGATTGTTCGCCGCATTCCAAAATTACTTGGTGGCTCTGAAACTTGGTGAAGTGAAGAAGATATGGGCTCAGGCAATATTGGTTCATAGTTTGGGTGTGGAAGGACAGCGTATCGTTACTATCTTGGGTGCTAGTGATATCTTTGAAGACGCTGAGCTAATGGCGTGACATTTTCGCACCCTGGAAAATGTCATTGTACGGATGATCCAGTTTTGACAGCGCTACCAGCAGACTGGCGAGTCTGTGCAGCAGTTTGTAACAGACCTACGTCAGCTTGCCAGAGACTGTCAGTTTGGAGCATTGGAGGAAGAGATGCTCCGCGATACCAAGTTCTTACCTGTGAACACAGCTGTGTCCACACAGGCGAGACAGAAAATGCCTCATGCTCAGCAATGCAGATGCTTCTAATCATTCCGGCTGAATAGGTCTCCGAATGGACCACACTTGGATCCTGCTTACTGTTGTGTATGTAAATCGTGACCCAGTTATGAGACCAAGTGGTGAACTAGATAGGACTTTATTATAGACTCACATATAATACAGAGGTGCTCCCGCTAGGCTGAGAGGTGATCAGGGAAACCGCCCCTCTTCCGCAAAGCCCTTTTATACTCCGGGTGACGTCACCACCTGCGTTACACCATAGTATGTCCTATGAACAACACTACATTCACCCCCCTCTTCAAAATTGTCCAAAACACACATACAGTTGAGACATTCCCCAACGTGGAACCTGAAACATGCACTAAAATAAACATAAGTATATCAGAGCCTTTCACAGTCACACAAAACAACTAAAACTAGGGGGAAACAAAACAATCCCCATAACAGAACATATATACAAACAGGTTAAACCATCATCAACAGATCCCATAAACAACTTAAATAATTCTTATCCCACATCATGTATAACTACCATAACCCGGGCAATTTACCCACTAAGAACATGCAGTGAACACACTGCCCCCCCAAACTACCAGTCAGTCCCAGTAGAGAACCCCCCCACACCCCCATCCCGTGGAGACCCGTCAGGCAGGTCCCGTCCAGAGCATCTTCTCGTCTTCGCACCCGGAGATGACCCAAGCCAAAACCCAGAAACCTCCTTCTCATCATTGGCGCACCACAGCTCGCTGGGATGTCTCCATGAGCCGTCAGAGAGCTGAAGGTAGCCGTGCACCTGAACAAACCACCACCTGCAGCCACCCCTGGTCTTCCTGTTGTTTGTGCTTGCCACAAACTCCTCTTGACCAGGCCTCCTCCCTGGGTTGGACCACATCAGCGACCCCCTGAGGAGCCCGACTCGGCTTCCAGTGTCCTATGTGGCACGTTGTTTTACTGTGCCAGCTTGTCTTGCCCCACTCACTTTCATTTCAGATGCCGGCAAAGCCGTTGTGTCCCCTTGCTTCTCAGTACCATCCAGCCGAACTCCGGAAGCAGAGTGGGTCAGCCACTCGGCGTCACCTACCGTCACGGGCGTCCCACCGCATCACTCAGTTCCCTCAAATGGGGTTACTTGGGTACTGACACCGGAACCCTCCTGCAATGGCCCTGAGTAGAATTGGTCCTGCTCATTGTCCAGATTACTAGGCAGAGGTTCGTCCCACACAGCTTCATCCGTCATTTGCGGAAGCAGCCAGTCCCACAGACCACAGCCTGACTGCTCTTCTCCAACCTGAGACTGTGAGAAGGAACTCCATACGGTTTCCCAATCCAACACCGGTCTCACCGCGCCCGTGTAAACCAGCAACGGCACTGTCACTCCATCCAGTTCCACCATACAGAAAGAACAGCTGTTGCCACTTGGGGATACACTGCAAACAACTGTGGGAGGCGAAATGGGGAGATCTTCTATGTGTCTCGGATCTCCTCGCTCGAACCCGTAACATGCCCTGGCAAAATGATGCAAGAATCCACACGTGCCACAGCATCGTCTTCTCTCTCTCTCTAGCCTTATAGCAGTGCTTAGTGGACCCACAACCCAAAAACCTGGGCGATTCTGGGGCGGGCCTCATCTTCACAGCCTCCTTCTCCTGTTTGCTATCATCGCTGTCCAGGTCCACAGTCTGCGCGTTGATTGTGATTCAGAGCAGTGCAGCGTAGGTCTCTCACCGAGGTCACGAGATAAGACTGTCCACTGCTGAGCTATCTCGATGGACTTGGGTAACGTCAGCTCGCCTGAGTATGTAAGGAGCTTTGACCTCGTAGCCAGGCAAACAGCATGTTCCACCACATGTTGGAGCCACACACATGTTTAGTGGCTCCAAATGTCTCTTTCTACAGTAGAGGTTGCTCACTCCTGTAAAACTCTTGGATAGTAAGATGGGGCCATTTGGAACGTAGAACTGGTGCAGACCTCTGTCTCTTCAATAATCATGATGTTGTTGTGTGTTTGTTGATGTCACAGCTGGTGAGTTCAGTGGTGGACGAAACGCATTCAGTGAGGAGCTCGTGAAGAAGAAGCATGACTTCACCAGAGGAGGTACCAGTTTAATTCTTAAAGATTTCTCCTCAGTAAAATTATCTTGATTCTTCTTTATTACCTCCGCCAGGCCGAAGGCCAGGAGGAGGTTATGTTTTTGCCAGCGTTTGTCTGTCTGTCTGTTTGTCTGTCTGTTGGTTGGCAAGATAACTCAAAAAGTTTTGGACGGATTTCGATGAAACTTTCAGGCCTTGTTGGAAATGGTACAAGGAAGAACTGATTAAATTTTGGGGATGATCCGGATCACCGTCTGGATACAGGAATTTTTTTAAAGGATTCTTTAACATTGTGACATACGGCCATTTTCAACATGTGTGCAGGGGCAATAGAGGGCGCTGGTCGTCGTGTCTGACGAACACAAACTCCGCGTTCTTCAAAGTTTTAGGCACAAAAGCACTCGGAAAACTGTGGTGGGCAGGGCCCGCAAGCGTGCCTGTGTTTGCGCTACGCTGCAAAAGCTGAGACGGGCAGCTGTCCGGCGCGGGATTATTTGGCAGAAATTCCCCCGGGCAGCCATAGGGGCTGCGCAAAAACCAGCTCTCTGCCGGGGAAGCTTTCAAATCCTCTTATTTCCACGGAGCGCAAACCCAATAAAACCCACGGCAACCTGTCTACCCAATTTGCATCCGTCAAAACTGTGGTGGGCAGGGCCCGCCAGCGTGCCTGTGTTTGCGCTACGCTGCAAAAACTGAGACGGGCAGCTGTCCGGCGCGGGATTATTTGGCAGAAATTCCCCGGCCAGCCATAGGGGCTGCGCAAAAACCAGCTCTCTGTCGGGGAATTTTCCAAATACTCTTTTTTTTACACGGAGCGCATACCCAATAAAACCCACGGCAACCTGTCTACCCAATTTCCATCCGTCAGTGAAGCCCTCAGTGCTGCTTTCAGTGATCTATGAAAACGCTCGCAGCCTGGGACTTTGCACATGAAGGAGATGGACACAACACCAACACTTCAGTTTATTACCTCTGCCAAGGAGGTAATGCTTTTACTACTGAACCACTAATCCTATCATTGTGAATCCAATTGCTAGTCATATGTTTTCATGGTCAAGGAATCTGAAAACGTACACACAAACACTGTATGGGGGGAACTGTGGCGCTTGGCAGAGGTCTGCGCTCTCCGAGTGCTTTTCTAGTGATTATTTTGTTTTAGGCTAGGCTAAATTAGATTGATTAAATCTCCTTTTGGGGGATTCTGTTGACCTTATTAAACTGTAATCCTGTAAAATAAATTAAGGTGATCTTGTCGACATTTTGATCATTGAATATGCTGTCTTCATTGTATAACAGTAACACGCAGATGAACATATCAACTGAAGTTTAGGTTTAAGTTCAATCAAATGAGCTGTGCTCTTTAGGAAAATTTGCAAGAACTCACACGAGCCAAAAGAAGTCCCGGCCTCAGGAAAGGAAATTCAGTAAAACTGCTGAGTGGGGTTTGCGATGGAGCAAATGATGTCCGGAGTGGGCTGGTCAGTGCTGCTCGTGGTGGAGTGTTTTTAGCCTTAGCCGTTGCCAACAGTGCTGTTGCTGGTTGGCTCTGAGATGAGTGCGGGCCTGGGTGCTCTGAATGTTTTTCTTTTCATTTCGTATGGCAGTCCTTCCATCTTTGTCATAAAATCCCCAAAAGACCCAACACCTGAGCAAACTTTGTGGCACATCCAACTGCTCCCTAACTTTCACAGCTGGCTGCAAATCTTGCTGGACAAGATATAATTTCACTCGAGAATGGGGGGCTTTTGCAACATCTGGCTGCGATTCTCAGCGACAAACTATGACTTCACCTGACTGTGTGCTTGCTTTGCACCATCCAGTGGACTGAAAACACAATTGAGACCCTTAAAGGTCTGGTGACACGTTTTTGACTTCCTCTAATGTTTCAACACATAATACAAAATGACAAAATAGGTTGGTCTGTACAGTTCTAAGTCAAACAGGCTTTTTTTTCTCGCGAATATCCAACGTTTTCATGAGTGCCATGTCACCAATTAGGTTAGTGGCCGAAAAACCCCGCTGCCATGTAGTCACGTCATTGGGAGAACACAGCACTTGGCTGCTCATTGTACAACCAGGATGGAAGCGGTTGAAAACATTGACGATGGTTCCAGCTAGGGATGGGCATTCGGTGAAATTTTCTTCACCGATCGTCGGGAGAATTAATGATTAATAATCGGTTAATCATTAACATTTTTAGGTACGTAACAAGGCAGGTAGACTACATTGTAACATCAGGTGCACGGAGAGCCCTCTCTCTGTTCTCGTGTTGGCTCGGCTCGGGAATCTCGCAAGCTGATTGGCCGAGACGTTTCACCCCGCAAGCTGATTGGCCGAGACGTTTTACCCACCTTGTCTCCCTGCCGAGCGGCCACCCAACAAACGAAGACCGCATTCATTGCTCTATCGCTCGTGTTACTTAGTCTAGCCGCGCAGAACTTTTTGCTGTTCTCTTGTGCCATTTTGTGCGAAATAGTCTTCCCGTCGAGCTACTACGCCGCCTCCTGCAGCTTCCCTCGACGTGTGTACACCGAATCTTCATGACCTTCTCAATAAAGTTTCTGAAAAAAAAAAAAGAATCTTCACGACCGCCATTACTCAGCGCGCAACCACTGTTGGCGGTTTCTTTGCGTAATAAGGGTGTTCCATGGACCCTGTCGATGAGGTATATTTGTATGCTGCATTGCAGTGATTGCAGTACACCTGGTCATTTTTTAAATTGAAATGGTCCCACGCAACACTTCGCCGTAACCGCTTAATGATTTGGCGATTGCCCTACGGAAGCCCGCGTGTATCAACTGAGGCACGCCAGGGTACAGCGATGGTGTAATGTTGCCCCCTGGTGCCCAAATTTTGCCATTGCATTGTTTGAGGACGGCCGTACACTAGGCCTCGGATTGTTTAAAAAAAAAAAAAAACGGTTTGTCGACGAAAATGAACTTACTCGGTGAAATTCTTAATGATCAATTATCGGTTAATCGGTAAATTATGCCCATCCCTAGTTCCAGCACATATAGTCTGGAATTGGTTTGTGTTGCCCAATCGTCAGATGATTATAGTTCAGAAGAATGGGATGATAATGAAGAATCTGGGGGCATCAGACCTTATAGGTTTGAGCCGTGCCAAGCGGGCATCGTGCCTCGTGAGGACTAGGGGTGGGTTCAAAAGATCAATATATCGATATGGATTGATACATGTTTGACTGAGCCGATATCGATCCACAAAATCCGCAGATCGATCTTTTAATATTAATATGTTTTAATATAATATTTTTACGTTTGTGAACGTCTGCTGAGTATAATCGGGTCGAAACCGGGTCAGTGAGCCAGGAACAACGGCCGAGAACCATAAACAACCGACGCGCTAACGGAGCTAGCAAGCTAACGGATATGCTAGTTCTTCTTTTGTGGTGTTAAAACGGTTCTCATCCGGCAAGAGTTTCCTGCCGCGCGTGCTCTTTCGTGTTTACACGAGCGGAGATAATAACGTGCGTCTCTTAATTTAGCAACAAAAGTCACCGTAAAGATTGTCCTCAACAGCTTCTGAATATTTTTCATAAATAAAACTTATGTGTTCCCTGCGGCGCGTGCACACGTCTTTTGTGTTTACATGACGCGGAGTTAATAACGTGCGTCTCTTAATGTAGCAGCAAAAGTCACCGTATAGACTGTCCTCAACAGCTTCTTAATATTTTTCATAAAGCGGGGATAAACGGACTTTTACTCCGTGCAGCGCTGTGTTGGAACATCAAGTTGATGACTGATAAAGGGAAAATGCACGGAGACTGGCTGAAACCCGTGAAGCAGAGGGAGACTTGGAGCTGCTGAGACTGTAAGTATAATATTTGTTTCTTTTAACGTTTGTGTCGTCAATTAATAATTTATCTGGCATGATGATGGTTTCTTTTACAAACTATGGACACAGAGAGAACTGTTGGTTAAGCGCTGTGAATAAATGCAGAATTAAGGTATATTTTATGAAATTATGGACTTCTGCCACTTAAGCGATGTGAAGAGAATAAATCACAATAAAATTAATAAAGGCTGCAGTACAACAAGCTATTTTTACTCAGTAGAACTAAATTGAAATGAACAAACCTTCTCAGGAAATGAATTGAAACCCTTTTCAAACATTGAAAGTTAATTTGTAGTTAAAATATAAAAAAAACCCCCTAATTATTAAACCCTACTGTGGTGTGGCGATCTAAAAATATGAATGTTAATTTTACTGTGAAATCTATTCTTTTTATCTGCCTTCAGATGTGTGAAGACTGGAAGCTTCATTCTCACTGAGACCTTCTGAAGGTCAGAGGTCGTCAGTGGAGGAGCATCCCTGCTTCATGTGGATTTCAGCACAGAAGAAGACCTTCAAATTCAAGATTCAAGGAGGTGCTGCCATCACTTTCTCCACACTAACATGCATTCAGTGCAATTTAGTTGTTGTAATGACAAATTCTTTTATTTCTTTTTTTAAAGTTCTCAGCAAGAACACAATATTGGTCTTTTTTTTTTTTTTACAATTTTATTGAGCATTTAATTCTAAATAAATCACTGTTTAACAAGAAATTTTTGGCAATCCTGTGCTTTTCTTGTGGTGTTACATAGAATAGTATCACTGTAAACTATGGCAAAAGCAGCTGCTTTAAAATTTGTACTTCCTCACACAACTTTGAGTGCAAAAAAACTCTAAAAGTGCCGTAACTTTTTGGAAAAGCTCCCACAAATCCAGGCTTTTTGGGCCACAACAATCACAAAAACAGCTGACAAAATCCTGGAGGGACTGAAATACAGTGAGATTATGAATGCATGGTTCATGCATTGAATTTGTTTCCTGACTCTGGGTGGTGAACTTGACACGACACACCCTTTGCACTAAAGAAAGCACCTGTGAGCACTTTATGAAATGATAAGTTAAATAATAAAAAGTGCATTATTGTAACTGATTTTGGGTCAGTTCTATATGTGATAATTTATGTATTAACAAAGTTAGAAGATTCTTGGTACAATTTGCAACATTAGGTCTCGAAGATTTTTGTTTCATGGGAAGTAAAATGGCTATTAAAATGGTAATTCCCCAGATCGAATCGGGATTGAATCGGAATCGAATCGAATCGAATCGATTCAGAATCTCAAGAATCGGAATCGTATCGATTCTGGAAATTAGGGATCGTTCCCAGCCCTAGTGAGGACATGTAAATTTAAGAAAAATTTATGAAGGAATGACGATCCGCAAGCGCACACACAAACAACGCGCGTGACCGTGATCCGCACGGAGAGAAGCGCCCCGCCCGCGTGCTCTAGTCACCAGCCAGAGTGTCTCGCTACTAGTGTGACTGTCCGAGAGAAACACAAACATATTAAAGTACTTTAAATGCAGAAAAAAGTCAGAAGAGGTATGTAAGCACTGGAGACATTTATCATGGTTTTAACCCGCTGGTAACGGGAGCAATAATGGAAGAGTTGCTGAGCTAACAGGTGTGGTTAAGAGCTCGAGTTGGTTGATTTTGTTTACTTATTATTTTTTTCTTATTTCAGTCAAGAATGAAAAGGAGCTGTTTTTAACCTTTACCTTAGTTAATATTAACTAATTTATATTCATTGTTCAGCGTTTCCTCTGGCTTAAAGACCTTGGCACGTTGGCAACCTGTTTGTCTGGGGGGGGAGAAAACACATGACACGATTGTAACCGGAAATGTTAATTTTACATTATTACTTTTTATTTTTTTTAATTTTGCACAGAAATATTGCATAATGCAACTTACCCTGTGAAGTATTGTACTACCAAGGCTTGAATGTTGGCATTTTGGGCCAGTTGGGGTCCCACCTAGATGTCCTGTGTTTAGACTTTTTACTGGTGATATCCTTGTCTCCTTCCTCTGCTCTCACCTCTCCTGGACCCTCTGCCTGAACACTTTCCTCTCCTTGGCTCCTCTCTTCTGTCTCATCTTTCCCTCTCTGAGCTCTGTCTAATTCAGGTTCTCTCTCTGCCAATGGTGGTATAGAAACAAGCTCGAAAATACCAAGTGTCATGTTTTGTCCTGCAGGATTTTTTTTCATGGTTTACATAAATAACCAAAATGTGTATTTTTCATATTTTTATTCTAGTGTTTCGTTTTTCCATTGACAAAAAGTAGGAAAAGGAAGGGAAAAAAACAGTAATTTACTCATGCCTACTTAAATTATATGATCAGAGGTGAGTATAGTAACCAGAAATTCTACTCATGTAAAAGCAGTGCTTTGAAATTAAAAATTAAAAGTAGACAACCAAAAATTTCTAGTTGAGTTAACCAATTGCGCTCTGTTGTTCCGCGGGCGGGCAAGTCTCTGCGTCCTAGGGCGCACGAGGGCGCACTCGGACGCATGACGCATGATAGAGATACTGATGGTGGTGATGTAGGTGGTGTGGCCTCCAAGCGCCACTGGGAAAAAAAAAAAAAAGCTGCAGACACTGCCGCGAACAGATTAGTTCATCTGATTGACCTCTCATTCGACTAATAAGAGCCTTGAATTGGGTTTCTGAAACCATGAAGAGCCAATGAATGAAAACCTAGGAAGGGGGACCCGCCTACTGTGAATGCAGGAGCCAATTGAAGCACAGAAATTCGGGCTGGGTGAAGAGAGATTTACTGTTGCAGCAGATGAAAACAAAGGACGCTGGACGAATCTGCTACAGACCCAGGCTCACCCAGCAGCATGGAGAACACCCACAAGTGGGACCTGCACTCATTCCAGCAGAATAGACGTTTAGGATTCTCTTCCGTCATCATAGACCGACGAAGGCCGACGACAAAGGTCGTAAATCATTCACCAAAACCGCAATATTGGAATTATGTTTTGATCGGGATCCAAGAGCGGACCAGCGTCGCGTTCGTCTGACAATGGGGAAGAGAAGTTCGCGAGGACGCTGCTGCTGTGAAGAGGTAATTTAATTATTGACCGATTGGTAAATTGCAACTGTACGGCGCACGAAGTACGAAGTGCGTGCGCCGTGATAAACGGTTCATTTGCCGTGTTCGGACCGTGAACGCCCCCCCTGCTGCAGAAGAGGAGCGGGGGTGGGGGGCATTCATGGTCCGAACGCCCCCCGGTCCGCGGGGGGAAGCATATGAGTCTATTCCGTCATGTAGCGATGGCCGTCTTCTGTAGCGAGGGGGGGGACAACCCCCCCCCCCCCACACACACACAGTAGCGAGGGGGGGGGGAAGCCGCTGTGACAGCGTTGCTGTGGAAACATGCAACGAGTGTATAATCTGTCATGTAGCGAGGGCCGAACTCCGTCCTTTGTTGCGGGGGGAGGGACAACCCCCCCCACACACACACAGACACAGCCCTGAATGTGACCTTTCATTAGAGCCCAAAATGAAGATTCTACATTGAATTATTCAAAAGTTAGACATTTTTCCAAACTGTGCCCTTTGGCACAATTTGGCACAGTTCCAAAATGCCTGGGAACTACCTGAGAACAAAAGGGCCTTTTCCACTAGCACGCTTTAGCGCGACACGGGACGGCTCAGCACGCTTTGTACGCTTTTCCACAAGCCCCAACACGGTTTAACAGCCGCGATTCTCAGCCCCGCTCCAGGGCAGGGTACAGCAGTGCTGAGCTGGGCCGTGTTGTGACGTTAACAGACTGGTCGCCGCTGATTGGTCAGGTCGTAACCGGCGCTGATTGGTCAGGTTGTAACCGCCCCTCTCCTCCTCCTCTTCTACCGAATCTTCATGACCTTCTCAATAAAGTTTTTGAAAAAAAAAAAAAAAAGAATCTTCACGACCGCCTTTACTCAGCACGCAACCACTGTTGGCGGTTCCTTTTCAGTGTATTGCTGTGCTATTTTCATTTATTCTCTATCAAAAATGGCTTCGCGTAATAAGGGTGTTCCATGGACCAATAAGGAGGTGCAGTGTCTGCTCACTGCATTGTCAGACGAACGTATTCAGCGCGAGTTAGACGGAGCCGCCCGGAATGAAAAAATATACCGGGAGGTCTCGACATCGGAGTCCTTTAACGGTGAGTTTTAATTTTTTTTTTATTGTGCGTTTTTTCGCAAATATATTCGGTAAGACGCTCAGTTTATTTATGCAATAAAAAAGCTGTTCATTTGTGGATAATTATCGCTGCTTTATTGCAGCACACTGCGGACTAAAGCTTTTATTTTAATTATTCATGTGAACAATACGCTGAAATAAGCTTATGTATTCTTGTTAAAAACTATTGTCTTTTCTGTATATCTTGCACTTACGTGCTGTATTTTATTGTGTGCATTTTCCTTGTAGAATCATCCCACGCGTCCGCCGCGACAGCCCGCACGGATTAATTCAACCGAGCCTTCCTGACCCACAGCTGGCAGAGACGGCTTCATTCAACCGAGCCTTCGTGACCCAGTTTGGGAAGCTGGTGTAGAGGCACTCAGTGGTCGGCGTGTATAAAATGTCGATTAACCTTCATGTTGTGTTCCAAAGTTTTTCTTTTATTTTAATATTTTGTATATAATAAAATGGAATTGTTTTGGAAAGTGTGGTTTGTCTGTTATAACACTGAATTATAAAACAGGATAATTACATAGAAATTCCATTGCCTAGTCTGATTAAAATGATGCTCATCATCCTGTCAGGGGTCAATCATTGTAAAGGTAATGTAATTTTTAACTAGACCAAAAAACAAATCTTTTTGTAAGCTTTCTGTTCTTTTTATTGAAGTATCATAAAAAATTGGCACCAAGTCAAAGTAGGTACAAGTATATGTAAATTGAATGTTCTATCGGCATTCCAAATTCAGAGATTTAAAATACTTTAGAAGGAGTGTAGCATCATCTAAACGGAAAATAATAATACTGTTGTTCCAAACGTTGACCTGAAAGTGAAAAACATGAATTTTTTTAATTCAGTACATCCAAAATGCCCTAGGATGTAAAAAATAATACAATTTGGTGTAGGCCAGTGTGCCACTGTCTCATTATTTAATATGAATAAAAACAAGTTTCAGCTCATTATTTCTAGGTCATTTGGCAGTTAATTCAAAACAAAAGTGACTTGTGTTGTTGCAGCTTAATTATGAGATAAAATTAATTGTGAGATAAAACCACAGAGCGAGCAAGGCAATAATCCTTGGATCCTCCATTTTTTGTCTCGTGTAAATAAGGACTCAGTCGGGTGCGTAACGTCACGGGAGTGTGGCCCCGCCTCGCTGAGAATCTGCCGCTGCCTCGCTTACACAAACCATCACAGCACAAGCACAACACCGTGCTAATGGAGACAGAAGCATTCCGAGCCGTACTGAAGTGAATCGAGCCGTACCGAGGTGTGCTGGGCTAGTGGAAAACAGGCTAAAGTTGTGTAAAATATTCATTTTTTGTGGTATTGTTACCAAATTTGGATCTCAGCTTGATAACACTTGGTTCTACATTTCTGTTGCATTTTCCAGCCGGATCAGACAGCTGTGTGTTATTTGCAAGCATTTGTATCCAAAAAAACACCCAGGCCAAATTTATTTTCTTCAAGTTCAGTATGTTTAGATGACTGTAACTCAGTGGCCGGAGCACTTAGAGAGATTGTTTTTTTTTTTGCCAAAAAATTCAAAGTGTTTTCTTTTAAATGAGACCAACCCCATGAAGATCCTGCAAAGGGTTGAATAACAGCTTTCGATTTACTTTGGGCACGTTTTTTTTTTTGGCATTTTTAGGAAAATTGCCCGGAGTGCAAGGGGTTAAGGATTCAAAGAGCACCTACTTAAAAACTTGAGAAATGACTTCAGTCTTGAAGGTTTGAGGTTTTCCTCCAAAATTTATAACAATTTTCTTGTATTTTTCTACTTTTCTCTGTAAATTTATCTAAATTTGCAACCATTTTCCTCAGATTTGTAATTTTCTCTTGTAACATTATGACTTTTCTTGTACATTTGAGAATATTTTAAATTTGTGGATTATTTTGTGGCTAATGTTTATCTTTTTTTAATCCAATCCAACTTTATTTTTAAAGCTCTTTAAAAACGACAGTTGACACAACGTGCTGTACATCAACGATAAATAAAATACAAAAACGATAAAATACAGCTAAAGTTCAAAACAGCACAAAAAATAATTGTCATACAATAGAGACAATAAGAACAAATGAAATCAATGTCTCAAACTGGGTCAAAAGCCAGAGAAGAAAAATGGGTTTTAAGAGGAGTTTTAAAACTGGACAGTGAAGAGGCCTGTCTGATGGACAAAGGCAGATTATTAAAAAATTGGTTTTTTTTAAAAAAAAAAAAAAATTTTCAACAGAATGTGGTACATTTTTTAGTTTTTTTCCTCAGTTTAAACTTTTGACCATAATTTTGTAGATCCAGAACAGAACAATAACTCTGAATTCAAAGAAAGATAATTATTAAAATTATATTTAAAGAAATAAATTAACTTAAATGAACAAATAGGCAGTTATTTCTGTTATAATATTTCTATGTATTTATCATTTTTTAGAAATCTCACCAACCAGACAGCAGGAAAAACCTCCCTTATTTTGAAATCCAAATGTTGGCACATTTAGTTGTACTGAAGGTTGCTGATGGATTTAAGTCACTGACTTTGTGAATTCCGGTCATCTTAACTTGCCAGGTACATAATAATGAACAGAAATTATTAGTTTATATTGCAGTAGCTGGAGAAGTAAATCCTCAGCGATTCATCAGTCACTTTTGCCTTTCCCAGCAATGAAGCCTAACCAGACCTGTTAGCCAAGCGACTCCTCATTGTTGTTCCGGTTACCAGCGGGTTAAAATCACCAGAAATACCTTGACTGCTTATCTCTTGTACTTTTTTCCATGTTTAAAATACTTTAATAAGCTCATGCTTCTCTTGGACAGCAACGCTAGAGAGACACGCTCTGCCTGCAGAAACGGTCACGCATGTGCCGGGTGGGCGGGGCGCTTCCACGCGGATGACAATCACGCATGTTGTTCATGTGCACGCTTGCGGAGCGTTTCTTTCGTATTTAATTTTTCTTAAATTAATATATTATAGGCACGGCAGCATACTTCCTTAGAGAGGCGGGCCGCCACACAGAAATGTTACCAGAGGAAACCCTGATAATGGAGTTGGATGTCTTGATTACGTTGCAAGATGTGTGTCAAGAGTGGCATGGATACAAAAGTCTAGAGAAACCTTCAGCTTTAGACAGAAGAATTTGGCCCAGTAGAGAGAGGTCTCTTGTTAAGCCAGTGATTGAACAATTTCTGTACATCTCTAGTTCTGGGAGCAATATTTGAATCAATTTTTTTAGTTGTATCTTTTGTAATTATAATTACCTCCACCAAGGACCTGATGTAATTGGGATGGTCTGCTTGTTAATATCATTACGCAAAAACTACTGGACAGATTTATGTAGAGTGATTATACGATCTTTCGACAAGGAGTGATGATGTAGAGTGAAGTACGTGGCGGTAATGCACCTGTAAGCTGGTTGCCAACCAACAATCAAATCTAAAAGAAGAAGACTTTGATTAAATTTTCACCAATGGTGGTTCTTGGCCTAGAGAGGAACCCATTCCATTTTAGTCATGATCCAAGAATGCATACCTCCGCCAGTGTCATGAATTGCCCCTCAAGGCAGGAACGAAGATCCACACGCTGAACTGTAGTTGTGAGATTTTTTGAAGGGGACAAAAATTCCAAATAGTTCGCCAAACACAAAAGTTCCAAAAGTTCACAAAATAACTTGCAGGCAGAGAAGGTGGGATTAATCAGGAAATTGCACCAGAACGGGGAATGGGTTCTGATGCACAGTGACAGAAAGCAGAAGCTCCAACAATGAATGACGGAAACAAGGAACTTAATAGGACATGGAGTCAATGAACACAACTGGATGCAGGTGTGGATCACATGAGCGGGCAAGGGGTAACAAAGATTACAATAGAGATCAGCTGGGAGTAATGAGAGGGGAAGACGGGACTGACAGCTAACAGGAGCACTGCCCACAACAGGCCAAAAAACCCAGAAGTGCCACTGACAGCAGCAGCCCTGAGAGGGAGAGAAAAAACACAACGGGATACAATTATGATATGAAGGCAAGTAAAGACAAGTACCTCAAGTATGTAAATAACAAAACTATAATAACGGTAAACAGGAAAATAAATCATACTAAGAAACAATACAGAATATGTGAAAATCAACCAAAGATGAAATAACAAGAATACGAAAACACCCCCACCCTGGGCGGGAGGAGAGGGACCCAGGCATGGAGGGACCGAAACAAATCAGAATATAAGAAAAACTCTTAGAACTCGCACCTCAGCAAAACCCAGACTAAGAGGAAACAAAAAACAAAACCCTGCTCAGGATCCACACCCACGCAGAACCAAGGCATTCGACCACCTGGACCAGAGAGCTAGACAGTTCAGGAGGCTGGCTAAAGTCCCACTCCTGGCAGATGGCATAATGGTAAGAGTCAGGTGGCCTCCCGGAGAATGTGGGCCACCAAACCCAACGGCACAGTCTTTCAGGTGGTCTGCCAAAGGGGCCAACCAGCAACGAAGAGGAGGGAGGAGCAGAGGAATCCACGACGACGTCAGGCAAAGGAGGAGGAACCACGACAGCCTCGGGCAGAGTAGGGGGAACCACGACGGTCCCGGCAGAGAAGAGGAAACCACCATGGCCCCGGGCGGAGGAGAGGGAAACACCACGGCCCCGGGCAGAGGAGAGGGAAACACCACGGCCCCGGGCAGAGGAGAGGGAAACACCATGGCCCCGGGCAGAGGAGATGGGACCACCATGCCCCCGGACTGGCCAACAGCACCCTCAATGGTCCCGGACTGGGACATCGCAGTGCGATGGCTCCGGGCTGAAGCAAGGCGGCACCCGTGGTAGCTCCGGGCTGGCCCACAGCAGCATCCACAGTGGCTCCGGGCTGGGCCAGAGCATAATGCCCATGGCGGACCCAAGCTTGAGCGCAGCACCCATGTTGGTTTTAAGGCTTGGGTGCACCACCCACGACAGCCCCCAACTGGAGCACAACGCCCATGGAGACCCGGACTGAGGAGGAGCTGCACCCACGGAGATCCCGGGCTGTGACGGAGCACACATGATGACCTCAACTAGCTGGGAAGCAGCACCCTCTGAGGCCCTGGCCTTCAACAGAGCACCCACGAAGACCTCGTCCAGAGGGGAGCAGTGCCCACAGATGCCCCCGGCTGGGACGGAGCACCAGCGATGACCTCTGTAGGAGGAGCTCGACCCATGAAGACCTCAGGCGGTGAGTCCGAATGCACGGAGATCTCAGGCAAAGTTGGATGAGTCTCGGTGACCCTGGGGAAAGGCTCAGATAAGAGGGACAGAGACACAGGTCACCGGCAGCAGTGGAGCCCAGCAAGGTGAGCTCAGGGGCAGCTGACAACTGCATTTGTCTCTCCCCGCCAAGAGCCAGACATGATCTCTCCAACATAGAGAAAACAAAAACAAAGGAGAGCACTTGCCTTCGCTCAAGCTCCACCACCGTCCAGTACTCCGTCGACCCAATCGGCAACGTCTCGGGCCCGGCCCTCTGGAGGTCTAGCTCTGACTCTGCTATGGTGGCCCCAGCAGCAGGCATGGTGGTTGATGCAGTCCCGGGACCCCCCAGTGAATTGACCCATGTAGGTGGCTCGCTCTGCATGGCGACAGGAGGTTTGCTCCCTTCTGGCGCTGGATCCTTCTCAGCTGAAGCCCGATGATTCTCAGTCGTCAGAACAGGCTCCAGATCACTGGCAGCGCTCACCCTCCGTCTGGACCATGGCTGCGGGGCTGGTTCCAGGTCCATCAGGACTGCAGGCCCCTTCAACGTCCGGCATCTCGGTCCTGGGGCTCGCGGACACTCAGGGCAACGGAGGTGACACCGAGAGAGCAGGTGAAAGGTTTATAGCTGCAGCAGGCGGTGATGACTCAGAGGACTGCACAGGCTGAGCCTCACCACCGGGAACCAGGCAAGATAATTCATGAGTCAATGTTGGAGAATGAAAAAACACCTGACTGTGTTCCCGGGGCATGATGTTTTCTGCTGCAGCTGGTCTGTAGTCATCCCTCTCCGTGGCTCTGGTGGTCATGGGCCCGTCAGAGGATCGTGGAGGAGCCACCCCTGTGGACACGGAGCCGGGGGGAGCCGGAGAAGAAACAGCCGGACCCTCAGCAGTGGAAGGAATTGCCGAGGAGGAAGGAGAAGCAGCAGCAGCAGAGTAAAAGGCTAACGGGACAGCTGGAGAAGAAAAACTGGATAATTCAATTCAATTCCACTTTATTCATATAGTACCATTTCACATCAACAGTCATCTCATAGCACTTTCAACTGTAGGGGAAACCCCTACAATTGCAGAAAGACCCCAGCAATCGGGCGATCCCCTGTGAGCAAGCGCTTGGTGACGGTAGAGAGGAAAAACTCACTTTTAACAGAAAGAAACCTCCAGCAGAACCAGGCTCAGGGAGGGGCAGTCATCTGCTGCAACTGGCTGGGGGGTGCGGGGATAGAGAAGATGAAAAGAACAGACATGTAGAGAGCAAACAGCATGATGGGGACTCAGTCTATGGGAGAGAACAAACAGATGTTAATAACCAGCAAAAATAAAAAAATTTCATTGAGAGTGAAGAAAGGAGTGATGCCCAGTGCAATTAAGCCCCTTTTGCACTAGCACGGCTTAGCACGTCATGGTACAGCTTATCACGCTTCGTAAGTCTTTGCACTAGCCTCAACACGATTTAACAGCAGCGATTCTCGGCCTCGCTTAAGGGCAGGGTCCAGCCGTGCTGAGCTGTACCGTGTTGTGACGTTAAAAGACTGGTCACCGCTGATTGGTCAGGTCTTAACGTCACAAAAGTGCCCATCTTCGTTGAAATCTGTACGGCCGCCATTTGCAATCACAGACTAACTCGGTCACGGAGTAAATACGATATTAATACAGACAGCGTTGTAGGTTTTGCGGAACTCTACACCGTGGTCCAACGAAGAGGTGCGGAGTTTTCTCTGCTTGGTGGCAGTTACACAGTGAGGAGTGACCTGATGGCTGGCCAGCATACAACTGGACTATAGACAAGCTGAAGACGATCGTGAGAGACCCATCGATGGTGAGTGATTTGTAATAATGTGCATCTGTTTGCTTATTTATCCTGTTGGTGGTAAGCTCACTTTTTTTGAGCCATTATACAGTGCTGTTCTGTGCTGGCTAACGTTTTTTGCTAGTTGCTAGCGCTAGCTAGTACCAACTGCTGAATCGCGCAGCAGTTGGTACTAGCTAGCGCTAGTAACTAACGATGAAATATGTTAATCCTGGTTAAAGTCCTGGTTTGTGTTTTGTATTGCACTTTGGTCCTGCGCATTAAATTGTGTGCAATTTAATGCTAGAATGTGTTTCTACATGCCAGGGTTAGCCTCCCTGTTTATATTGTGGATACTGGTGAAATGGACCACAGGAGCCGAGATCTCGTCATATTAAAATTGCTTTTTCAAACCAGTGATTTATAAAGTCATTCATATAATTTTCTAAAGCGTCAGAATAGACCCACACACCTATTCTGTGGATC